>OX103974.1:38161846-38182420 GCA_944470395.2 Schistosoma turkestanicum | reverse complement strand
TTTCTAAGCATTCACTAAAAAGTACATGAAAAGTCTGAGTAAGATCCAGAGTTAGATCATGAGTATAAACTATGGAAAACTCTTGTTTTACACAAATGAAATAACAATCAAGCGTTTTTTTTAGTTAACTACAGTTGTCTATCTCGCAAATCAGCTCGTGACGCAACCTATAAGTTGAAAATAATTTTTAGTTAAAGATTCATAATTATCAGGTCTGTGTGAAATAATTATTATCTATGATGTCGTCATAAGTATAAACAATTTTCGTGTTTTATACATTAATTAATTAAATTTACGCCAACAATTTAACAGACATCACTTGATTTCGATAGAACACAGCATAAAAACCCGAATGCATGCATTTTCCAATTAAGATAAAATTCATTTATTTAAAAAAAAGTAATATATATTCATTATTTTGTAAACTCTTAAAAACTGTTAAAAAAAAGAAGTACACAAACTAATCACAGTTTTATATGACATGCAACATAATTAAAAGATAAATTATTGAATATTGAACAAGTGCACTGTTCGTTCAACTCTCAAGTCATATGTTCAATGTTTCATTTTTTTATTTTTCTATCTCGTGAATATTTATTTAGTAATTCTGGCCAGCCTCATTAACAGATGATAATGATGAGGATGATAAGATTATCAGACTAAATCAGACAACATTTGTCGAAAATAAAGCAATTATAATTGTCTCAACCTATAAAATATCATTTGAGTTGTTGACTTTTCGAAGTATAGACAAATAAAATTTATGTATTAAATAATTATAGCAAAAATAATTTTCTGTTATGTAAAATCTTCTTTGTTTTTATACAATAATTATTACATTGAAAGAGTTCAATAGACTGGAAACTAACTGTTCATTGTTCAAACATTATTAGTAAGAATTTCAGTTATATCCTATTTGTGATATTTAGCATTGAAATTTGAACATTCATTGTTGGCTTATGCGTCATCCTGTAGAGAATAATTATATTGAAAGTGTTCAGTTAACTGGAAACTGTAAATAATTCAATCATTATTTATAAAAATTTCAGTTATATTCTATTTATGATATTGAAGATTGAATTTTGACGATTCATTGTTGATTTATGCGTCAACCTGTCTATTAAAATCTCAATGGATAACATATTGACTACGTGAAACGAACATGTACGCTTTTAGTCTGGATGTGTATGTAGAACTATTTGTCTAATGAGTACTCAAATAGAACAAATCATACATTTTGTATTTTAGTGCTAAACAAAATATCTATATTATATAAGTTCTCCTGTCGAGTGATTAGTCAAAGCTTGCCTTGATCTGTCACCGACAAATCTTTTGTAAAGTTGACAACTTTAAAGTTGCTTATAATTTTCTAAATTAGAGTGTTTAATCGTACAGCTTTTTTTATTGTCAATGGACTATATTTTTGTATTGATTATAGTGTTATGGAGATTGTTGTTTTCCGTTGAAATCATGAATCAATCATTGTTAGACCACCATTAGAAACCTGGAAGCACTGGAAGACGGCCGTTTCGCCCTAGAATCGGACTATTCAGCAGTACTCATACACTACACTTGCTAGCTCAGCACGTAGAAGTTTAACTCACCGGACCGTCTAGCTGGCATCCAACGGCGTTAATGTCTAAAACTGATTGATTTAAGGATTTTTCGCAACGACACTCAATTTTATATTCAAATCGGAATAATGTACATGTACTAATTGTGTATTTTGTGATCTAACTTTTACCATTAAACTGATAGTCTGTAAATTAATACAAATCAAATTTTATATGCATGTATTACTTACAAGTAGTTCACTATAGTAAGCTTATTTTAAATAATTTAAAAAAACATCAAACCCTTTAGTTGTTTCTGATTCACTCTTGATTACATGACAGTTCTTCAGATGAATACAGACTTCAAAGGTAACACATATCGACAAAAATAAATTCATCATTCCAACTTAAACCAACTAAAAAAAGTTTAATTTTGATTTTGTTTCCCTACCTGAATCTGTTGTCACGTAGACTGAATGGAATTATACTAATATTCGGATACTCTGTATCTTAATTAGAAAAATAACTTGTTCATTTTCGCTTACTTATTACTATTTTAAATAGAATGTTACGAAAGGTAACTAATATACTAACTTTCTTACGCCAGTTATCCTTAATGGAGAATAGGTTGCCGACCAGTATTCCCTAACCAGCTCTATCCTTAGCTCTCCTTTCTAGTTCTGTTCCAATCGTAACTTATTCATTTCATGACATAACTCAGTTATTTGATATTGTGAGTCGATCAATTTTAGACCATCATTGGAAACCCGAAAGCAATGGACGATCGTTTCGTCAGCAGCATGATTTCATGACCCAACAAGTGGGAATTAAATGCAGTAGCTTCGGTCCCGCGTACGAACACTTAACTTCTAGACCACTAAGGAAGGAGATGTCAGTATCTAACTTCAGTCAGTTCACACTATCTTTTGTCTTAAGTAGGTTGCTGCCTCAAACCCGACACGACTGAACTGTACTGGTCACGGTTTCTCACTAGAACTCCGGAAATTCTGTCACGAACCTAGTCACTAGAGATAACTGCCACTATAAGGTTATGGAGATTGCTAAATGTTGCTGAAATCATAAATCCGAGGATAAGTTTGTGCAATATCATGGAGCTAGATATTAAAACCGTTAGATGTCGGTTCGATTGTTGAACGATTAAGCCTTTGCACATGAGACTGAAGGTCTTGAATTCGATTCCTACTTGAAGAGTTGTGAGTGCTCATCGCTGATGAGAACCATACTCAAACAAAACGACCGTGTGGTGCTTTATTTTTTCTAATGATGGTCTAAAATCGATCGATTTTACGATCTTATTGAAATTCAACAATCTTCACAACCTTACAAGTTGACACAGTCACATTATCAAATAAACATGAAATATTTTCTTGATATTCTGATCTCTAACCTAAACAATTGAATTCTAAACCTTTCATTGTTGTTTTAAAAATTCATCATTAGTGGCTACTTCAAACAATTACATAAGATGAATTTGCCCTATTACAAATCTCTTGAGTCATTATGTAAAATGTTGATCTTGTTATGATATCATAACGAATGAATGACTGATAAAACAAACTCTTCTGAACGTGTAGCATTATCAGTATTCACTTTTTAAACCATGAATCAATCAATGTTATACTACCACTGGAAACCTGGAAGCACTGGACGGCCGTTTCGTCCTGGTATGGGACTCATCAGCAGTGCGCATCCACGACTCCTGCACCCCGCAGGATTCGAACCCAGGACCTTCGGTATTGTGCGCGAACGCCTAACCATCGGACCATTCAACCGGTATCTAACGGTGTTAATGTCTAACTTGATCAAATTCACGGAGTTGCGCAACCTCATACACAGTCTTCGGTAGTTACTGTCTACACCCGAACAGGTTGAACTTCACTGGTCGCGTCTTCCCACTAGAACTCGGAGAAGATTCCTCAGAAGCTAGTCATTAAGGCGTACAGGTAATTTACATTACGAGGTTGTGAAGATTGTTACGTTACACATTTTCGAAACCATGACGAAACGACCGTCCAGTTCTTCCAGGTTTCTAATGGTGGTCTAACATTGATTGATTCATGGTTTCAAAAATGTGTAACTTAACAATCTTCACAACCCCGTAATGCAAATTATCAGTATTGACCAAACACACATCATTTCTATTATATTTAATATTATCCAAACCTATCATGAGCAGAAATATACTTTAATCTAGTAGATTACATCACGGGATTATACTCATTGATATTTACCACATCATCATTTATTCATTATACAAACTTTAATGATTAGTCGTTTAAATTATTCGATAATTACGTCGACCATTATTGTATATTTGATTTTTTCTGTATGCTTACTCGATTATTATATGTCTGGCCTATAATTGACTGACTATAAATACTTATGTTCAATTAGAGTTATGGAGATAAGTGTTTTTTTACACACGGCCGTCCAGTGCTTCTGGGTTTCTAATGGTGGTTTAACGATGATTGATCGATGATTTATAATGTGTATAAACACTTAGTCATTTCTACATCGATTACAGTATCAATTAGTGTATATTTTTTATTGTGTGTGTGGATACTTACTCGCCTATCACATGTCTAGCCTATTACTGCTTGACTATAAATACTTATCTATTCTTCAGCTCATGGAAAGTTGGCTCACTCACCTTTTCCAATTCGTTTCGTTTTGCTTGTACGCTTATCGTTCTCATGTTTGTCTACATAAATGATTACATGAAATAAATTCATCCGGAACATCGTATTTGGCTTCTTACTACCTCCATCGCACAAACTGGGTTAGCTTAATTATAATACACCGAAGTGGAGAGGACGATTTATTTCATTGCACACTTGATCATTCGTCCGCTAAAAATTGAAATTAAGCTTCATTCATACCATTCTTCAGAGGACACAATTTGAATAAAATGTATCATAGATATAGACTAGTGGGCACCTCTAGAATCTTCTTAAAAATTTTCGCCATAATTAATTTATCTACAAAAATGCATTTAGGCTTTTTTGTATATCATTCTTCAAAAAAAGTAATTCCACGCCTACATTCATATCCCGATGTAAAAATTCTTATTATTGTTATCGTTGTTGAGTTTGTTTCACTGTCTGTTTTCCTTCCTCTGAATTCATAAAACAAACTACATGAATTGTAACATTTCAGAAGAAATTTCTGTCATTTTTATGTCTGAAAATGTATACTTCTTAGAGGTTATACAAACTAAACAATGAATAACAAGTTTTTTCGTGTTTATTGATAAGTGGTATTGATGAGATATTAACAGAATAATATTAAAGATTGTTTGTTTTTTAAGGTTATTTCATGGAGGAGATAAGAGTTTATTTTAGTTGGAAAGCTAACATGAGCATCGTCTCTGACGGTTGAATTGAAAAGCAAGATCAATTTGTAGTTGACTATTCACGGAAATATGATTAGATGGTTGGCACTGAGAGCTGAGTAAATATATTAGTTTTATTGAATTTAAACACACTGACATTTGTGCATACAGCAACTTATTCTGTTCATTGACAGTTTTATCCAATCTATTCATAAAAATAATAACAATGTGGAAGTATGCTTGTAACAAAATATTTCCAAAAAACTCAAATTGCAGATTAATAACAAAGGAGTGTGGTTATTAGGGTTCAGTTATTTTGATAGAGAAACAATTACCCGCGAAGAAAAGTGAAATATCAATCACGCAAAATCACATATTTACTACCGATGAAACTATAAATCATGAAATATTACGTCTATGGTTGAACGATTCGGTAATCCCTACATGATTTAAACGTTCAGCGTTCAGTCTTTCGTCGGGACAATAACACATACTTCAGAAACAACTTTCCAGTGTTTCCCAGATTTCAGTATCTAACTATAGTATGACCTTCAGAATAAAACACTTATTTTTTCAAGTTGAAATTGAAATTATTCCTCTTGTAAATATATTTATCAATTATACTTATAATATACTTGCATTTACAAGCTTCAACATAACATGTTGTTTATTTATATACTTGAATATTACAGATAGTAATTTTGTATTGGGCAATGCACAAGTCCATGATTATCCGATTGTTTATTGTTCCGATGGTTTCGTGGAATTAACTGGTTATAATCGATCACAAATTATGTCCAAATGTTGTTCATGTAGTTTCTTGTGGGGTGAACGAACCGATGAGAGCGCGAAACAATCTATATTGAATACATTGAAAAATAAGTGTGAATTACAAATTGAAATACAATTTCATAAGAAAACAAGTAAGTAGATTAATTTTAGATATTTATAATAATGAATTTAAACAAAAATTTATAATGTTTCTTCTTTCTCGCGTGAATGAATTCCTAAAAATAATCGGGCATTGAATTTATGTACATTTTCAAAGTTTTTTGTTTTTTACCTCAGGTAGAGTATTCAATGTTTCAAACTGTATGATTAATTGCTCGAATATGAAATCATTGACTAGAGGTCAAATTCTCATGGAATATCAAAACATTAAAACAATTTAACAGAAAATAAAGTAGCCATTTAGGTACACGAAAAAAGGGACTTTTTGTGCACATTTAGAATAAAATAAACATGGTTGTTTTTATTCATACAATAATGTACAATGGTGTTGATATGTATACTCACCAAGTGACATGCTTGAATGCTATTGCGAGTTCACCATACCCGGTAAATAAAGCGCAGATCAATGATAAAGTGAGTGACACGATAAGCTATTCTAGTCCGTTTTCCCAGCCTCGGCTAACTATACCAAGAAGTCTTGATAGGAAGTAGAGAATGTATTCTACAAGCGCCCAGAGAGTACGAGGTCAACAAGGGCACAAATCGAGCTTATTTATACATGATAGAAACGTCCTCGGGAGAGCCAAAATAAAGGTCCACTAAACTAATCCATCAACCAAAGACCGTCTAAGATTTTCCGAGTGGGAAATGTAATCTCAAGATCAACTTAGCAGCTTAGGTGCGAAAACGCAAAAAGTCCGAATTTAGGACCTTTTCCGAGTGCGTGCTGTGGATCTAACGTCCCCAACAGGTGAACTACATTATATAAAAACAACTATGGTTAATTAATAGATCTACTCTTGATACATTCATAAAAATATAGTGCATATTCCAAATGGTTCGATTTATTTTTTGTAAAAATAATAAACAATACTTAACGTACAGGATCAGAAACTGGTTGGCCACGTGGTAACTTACTTGTAGCTTGACTTGAAAGCTTTCGGTTCAATATACTCTCAAATCATGAATAAGCACTTGTTTCGTCAAGTCTAACTGATACTGATTACCTATTGTGTACCAGTATGCGAAACAGGTTATTTTCAAATTCATACAAACTCTCCAATGAAAAACAACCCATTAAAAATAGGTTTAATTCTAAACTATCTAAAGATTCGTCACATTTCAGCATCAAGCATAACAGGTCTCGTTTGAGTGAACATTGTTTGATCAGGGTTTTTTAAAATATGCGTCCGAATATGCTGAGCCTACATTAATTGTCCTAGCTTTTAGACCAGCTTATGAACCTTTTCTGTCCAAGTCATCATTCACATGTCTTTCAAGGTTGTCAGTCAATCGCTTATAACCTCGGTTGTCCTTATTCGATTGTGTCTGCATTTCTTACTTCGCTGAATATGTGTCTAGTCTATTATTGCCTGACTATTATTACTTAGTCACGTCTCATCACATTAAGTCAGCTCGCTTGCCTTCTGCACTTCACTTTGCTTTGCATTTACGCTTTTATCCTCATGCCTGTCTGCTTAGACAATCGTATGGAACAAAATCATCCATCCGAAACCGTATCTGGCTTCTGGTTACTACCGTTGCACAAATGAGGTTTGCTTAAGAATGATATACAGATTTCAAGGGAAGATTTATTTCATAGCATATTTGATTATTGATCCGAACTGAGGTTAGATCAGGAGCCATTAAAATGATGAGCCTTACTTCCAAATCTGTTAAAGACTTTAGATCCCCAGAACTCACTTGATTAAGGTTCTTATCTTGGATTTTATGTTTTCGAGCATGGGCTGATCAGTTGACCTTGAGATTACATTTCCCACTCGGAAAGTCCTTGACTATCATTCGTCGATGTGTTATTTAAGTACACTATTTTTGTGGCTCTCCCAAGGACGTTTCTATCATGCATGAATAAACTCGATTTGTGTGCTTGTAGAATACATTTTCTACGCCATATCAAGACATTCTCCTCTACTTAGTGGGGCCATGGAACACTTGAATTAGAATAGCCAATCGTATAACTGGATCATTTGTCTTCGCTCTCGTTTACCGAGTAATGTGAACTCGTCACAGTTTCGATCATATCAATCGACAAGCATATCGAATTCAACCCAGTCAATAAATTTGCTTCAAACCACATTTCGAAGAATAATGAAAATTATTCATGAATAATACTCTATTTTCAAAAAGTAACATAATTCACAAACCATTTTATTTTATTTTTGAAAGTGCCTCTTAAAAAAGGGAAATATTTTTCATTCAACATATTCATATTCATTAGTTCAATATTCCAATATATACATATTGTAACGAAAAAAAAGCTAATGGCATAAAACCAAAAAATTAGGTTAATAACAATGCTCAATTCTTTGAACTGAAAAATACAAAAAACATGAAACTTCACTTTTGTTCAATATTATTTATTTTCTAAAATGAATACACAAATATATTTACTGAGTTGTTGACCTGTTTGTTCAAAATTAATGGTAAGATGAAAGTTGAAAACAGATTTTCCCTTTTTTATTTAAATGTCACCAAAAATAAAAAAATAATAAAATAAAATAAAATTATGACCCAATGGAATTCGCTAATGAAAACATTTAGTTAATGATGCCTTGTTTTTATTCTCTTACAAATATATAAATATATATATAAATATTATTTATAAAGTTATAAAATTGAACATGTGACCAACATTGATGAACAAAACGATGTTTTAATGAACAACGAATTTTTTTAATCTCCCTTGATTCGACTGTTAGCCGCATTTTTAATATGTTTAAGTGGTTTATTTCAGTTTATTATTATTATTATTATTATTATCTACCTCGATTGTTCCGTTGACTATTGTTTTCATTATGAATAAACAGCAATTTATCATTTGTTTAAATGAACAATCAAACAATTCACCCATTGACATTGTTATTTGTACATTGAACAATGTGAATTGACAATTGAATTCGTTTTATTTATATTGAAATTAAATTGTTGAAATGATTTTCTTTTTGTTTTTTTTCAAAATTAAAATTTCATTGTTGAATTTTAAATGAGGTGAACATTTATTTTTAAATTCTTAGATTAAAATCTACCATAGTTTTAGATTGATCACTGAATAATAAGTACATAACTTTTGATGAATACATTAATAGTCTATTTGAAATAAATGAAATTCTATTGTTCTTACAATATTAATTTGTTTTAATGAAATGTTTGTTCATTGGAAAGATGAATAACGCATCATTCGGTAGTTGATTTATGTATGCATTTGTAGAAAAACAGTTGCCATTGACTGAAAAAATGTTTTTTATTTTATTTGAAGGCCACAGTGTAAATTAAATTATCCTGATATTCATCAAACAAGTGTTATCTGAAAGCAATGAAGCAATGGATGAAAACTAAACTAATTGATTGTCCAGTTAAACTCAACTCAACCATATATATAGAATGCCAACTAACATCAACAACCGGGAGACTGAAGTACACGTTACTTGAGAATAGCATATTTCACATACTGTATATAACAGAGATAAATAAAGGATCTCAAACGTAACTTAAACATGTATCATTCGAAACAGATCAACATAACGTCGAAGTATTAAAACACCTTGTAAATAGTAGAAATAGGTATGGTGATTTTAAGCTGAATAACTGCAAACAGATAATACAAGGACTATCGAATGAATAACATCTTGAGTAGCAGATTAGACAAATATGACGCTGAAATGATTCCTATGTTTTATGCAATCACTTACTGAATTACTTATGCCTGTTACCACCCCTAATCGAGTATAAGTCATTAACTAGCATTCTTCAGTCTACTCTGTCCTGGGCCTTCTTTTCCAGTTCTCTTCAATTGTTGTTCATTCTTCACTTGTCTGTCTCCATCTGTTCTTTTTTACTCTTATTTTCCTTTGGTCATGAGAATTTCAAGTGAGGACTTGTCTTGTGAGGCGATTATATGCTTTCCGAAATGTGTGTCCTATCCACTTCCATTGCTTCTTCGTAATCCCTTCCTCCACTGGAATCTGGGTTTATTCTATTCCAAAACGATCGTGTCTGTCCAACGAATCTGAAATATTTTACGTAGACAACTGTTAATAAACACTTGTATCTTCTTGATGATGACTTTGGTCTTTTCCCAGTTTTCTGCCACATACAGTAGAACTATCTTGACATTTGTATTGAAAATTGTGTCTTTGGTGTTGGCTGATATTTGTTGATATTATTATGTCAGCTTATTGAAACAGTAAACAGCAATGTTCCTTGTTAAAAAGAACACTAACTACTAAGTATTCACGAAACAGGTGAACAGGCAATGATCAAATATAGGTCGTTTCAGAATTCATCCTTTTTTAGAAAGCTTTTAAAAATCATATGTTTGAATGTATGAAATTACTATAAGTTTCGACTGTAATACAAAACTACGAGAATTCTCCTAATGAAGGTAGTCACTAGTGAGCAGATACCAGGAAAAAAATGGCCATCCATTGCTTCCAAGTTTCTAATGGTGGTATAACAATATTTGATTCATGATTTCAGCTATATATTGATGGTATTTAGGGATATTACTCCCAACTCAGGTCTCATATGGTCGAAAAACGAAAATTTCGGAACTGCGAAAAAATCATTACCTTACATGAGATAAAGGATATTAGGAGTGTTTGGGCCTATTAGCATCAACCTGGGCCACATCTCAGTGCTATCCTACGCCATACTACGCGTAGACCATATGGCATTGCTTTAGCAAGTATTGCTAACAGTCCATATACAATATTGGCTAGCGGGGTGACCGATTTCATTGATACTGGTGGTAGTTGTCTTGCAACATCCCCGAGGGCCATTGTCATTAGGGTGCTGTATTGCAAATCACCATTGCTAATAATCATGAGCTTGACAATCATGGAAGTGGGATGGGTCGAGATGGCCAGTTCACGCGGAGCATATGGATTGACGCGATCACGGATCGGAAATAATCATTATAATGCTAACATGTGGACAGTCTCCTTAGTTCTCCTACAAACCAATATAAAACTGACCTTGACAGCAGAGGGTTAATTTCTAATAATGTAATAATTGATATTATTTGATTGATATGTGATAAACATTTTAAATCTTATTTTATCTAGGAAATATTTCAAATCCTTGCTTATAAATATAATCAAAAACACAATCTACCTCAATGCTAGTGTAACAAATCCAAGAAATTTTTTTATTTTGTCATGTCTCATTTATTTCAATCTTGCAAACAAGACAGAAAACACTTGTACTTCAATTACTGTATTTTTTTTTCCTTTTCAAATTATAAACTTTTATGATTGACTAACATAAATTCTACATTTTTTATCTTACTTATAAAGCATAAATAAACTATGTTTTAAAGTAATCTATGAAGAAATTTTCAATAATCTGTGATATTTTTAAACACGATTGTTATTATTATTATTATCATTTTTGTACGATTAAATTTTTATTTTACAGATGAAGCATTTCTATGTTTATTGGACATTGTACCAATCAAAAATGATAAATCACAAGTTGTATTATTTCTTGTATCACATAAAGAATTATCGCCTGATCGACATGGAAGAAGTAAGTTAAATTTTCAAAAAAAATATAGTGTATGTTAGTTTTGTTTAGTAAAACAAAAAGTGCGTTTTTTTTTCAAAATTCACTGATTGGATTAAAGAATTTCACATTGTTAAATGTCACATATTTTAACATGATTAGGAAATTTTGAAAGAAATTACATGATAAATCAATTACAGGTTTATTTATGCTTAAAAGCTGATACAAGTTTTTATGGAATAAATTTAAAATTTTTCTACTTTGCATTAAAGTTTGATGGAGATTGTTAGTTTACATTGAAATGATGAATAAATCATTGTAAGACCAACTATTGAGAACCTGAAAGCACTGAAAGACGACTACTTCGTCCTAGTGTGGAACTCATTGGCAGTGCGCCTCTATGTTTGTTGTTGCTCGCAGGATTCAGACCCGGAACTTTTGGTTTGTCGCGCGTGCGCTTAACCTCTTCAGACCACTGAGCCGGCATCCGACGGTGTTAATGTCTAGCTCTGGTCAGTCTAAGGATGTTTTCACAACCTCATCTGTCTGTCTTCAGTAGTTACTGCCTACTCACGACACGGCTGAACTATTAAATTTCGAGTAATGTAACACATTAAACTATGTCAATATGTAGACTATTTTCTCCATTATCTTAATTAAATAGGTCACAACTAACTAGTTGACTTGATACAGAGTTTATGCGTGGAATAAACAAAGATTTTTTATTACGACTGAGACTATTTGTTTACTAAATAACTTAGCAATAACGTATCTGACTGTAAAAATTGTTGATGAAGGTTTGAATCCCGCATGTTAGATAATTCTTAGCAAGGATATTAGTTTCAACTTGCCGATATTACCAATAAATACAAAAATTTGATTCAGGAATATTTCCAATTAGTTTTGATAGCTTTTAAATAAAATACAATTAAGTTAAGAACTTTTATCTGCTAATGAGTTACTTCCCGACGGAATGAAGAAACAATTCTACAAACAAATCTATACATTGAAACTTTAGTGTCCTGGTAAATTGTCTGTAGAGGAAAAATAGCTCTATTAAATAAAATGTTTGAAAGGTACTGGATGCCTAACGGCAAAATCGATAATCTTGATGAATAGGCTGATTTGTCCAGCTGCAACTTTGTGAACTGACAATACAAGCTTTACTCTTCGTATCTAATCACCATTTACTCAGATAAACTGAATATTCCTTCCCAACTCAGCACTTTATAGGACATCATCGTGTTTTGTTCCGCTAAACTCGTCTATAGTGGAACATGAAAATTACAAAGTAGAAACTTGCCTTATCGTTGTTATTCAATTAAATTTGATCAAAGGAACTCATAATCAGTTTAATAAATGAATCGAATGTTTTGAAAAGAGCACAGGAAACTAACTGTGTTGGTCAAATTGCAGTTAATAAGGACATGAACTATTCAATCTTTAATTTTTTTCAGAAAATATATAATAAAACATACATTATTCTTCCTGTTCATTAGTTTGACCGGTTTATAGGCCACTTCCTCGGTTGAAGTTTGGATGTATACTTTTTTTCCGAAATTCATCATCATTTTCATGATAGGGTTGTGAAGACTGTCCAGTTAGTTTTAGAAATCATGAATCAACCATTTTTAGACCATGATTAGAAACCCGGAAGCACTAGATGGCTATTTCGTCCTGGTATGGCACTCATCGACAGTGCGCATACATGAATCCCGCTACTCATAGGATTCGAATCCACGACTTTCAATCTCGAGCATACACGCTTAACCTCTAGACCACTGAGCAGGTATTTAACGCTGTTATTGTCTAAATTCTATTGATCCACGGTCTCGTACAACCTCATCGATTGTCCTCGGTAGGCAGTGCTTCACACTTGAACGGGGCGGAACGCCAGTAGTCACGACTTCTCACTAGAACTCAGAGAAAGCTCCTCACGTAGCTAGTCATTAGTGAACACCTGTCTTGACATTTGTATTGAAAATTCCGACTAACTGATTGGTAGGTTCCAGATGTTCTTCAATTTTAGAAATGCTTGTTATTCCGTGCCTTCACATCTAAATCATATCCACTGTGCTCATTAATGATACTGTTCAAATGAGTAAGGCTTTTAGTATCCTTTAAAGCTTCTCTGTCAAGTGTGATTTGGTTGAAGCATGTTGATTTGTATCAAAGGATCTTGTTGAGTCCAAATGCAGTGATAAGAAATCGATTACAATTTTTTATTGAAACTTTTAAAAAGAAGTAGTACATTTATGAATTTATTTCTCATTTAACGTCATTTACAGAATTGCATTCTTTTTCTATCTTAAAAATATGATTCCCACTCATTTGTATCCTAAACATTTGATAGAGTTATCGACAATAAAAAAAGCTCATCAGTATTTAGAAGAAATATTTCTCTCTAATGACTTTTGTTCTTCAATACAGACAGTCAATTTTCTTTCTTCATTTATTGTCTAATCGGTCACATGAAAACTGTTGGACATTTTTTTGTTGTAAGTATGGCGTAACTTCAAAGATTATAAATTATTATCATTTATCTTTTTAATGTGTTCTTGTAGTCAGTCAAACAGTATATAATTATTGTTCAATTAGAGTTATGGATATTAGAGCATTTTCGCACACTGAGATCATCAGTCGATGGTTGTTAGACTGTGGTGGTCAATGTATCACTAGTCTCGCGACGGTCAATATTCAACGTGTTCTCAGTCTTCGTAATTTGCTCATCGAGACAATCGTCACTAAGTAACGCCCGGCGGTTTTATATCAGAAGGTGAACACGAAGTGTTGAATACGTTTATTTTTGACATACCACAAAATCGAACAGCAGACAACAAACACACAGAGAAGGGCAACCACACTAGTCAGCGAGTTAGCGAATCGGTGAATGGATTTTTAAGATTAAAATGTTCGTATATTTACATAGGAAAATGTGTCAGTCATCGAGACATTTAAGAAATTATCATTAAAACGAATAGAACGAGTATGCATGTAGGCGTAAGCATTGTTCAGTCGTATCAGCTCATACAAACCAGAAAATAGTAAAAACCACTGGTACATATAAGTGGCTTGGTTAAATAAGTTAATCGGAAGGCTTAACAAA
The DNA here is from genome assembly GCA_944470395.2 of Schistosoma turkestanicum. NCBI lineage: Eukaryota > Metazoa > Platyhelminthes > Trematoda > Strigeidida > Schistosomatidae > Schistosoma > Schistosoma turkestanicum. The sequence continues at coordinate 38,167,935 of OX103974.1, read as the reverse complement.
ATTAAATATAAGCGAACTTAAATGTATGTGGAGGCACTACAAGACCACTATTAAAACCTGGAAGCACTGAAAGACGGCCGTTTCGTCACTCGCAAGACCGAAGGTCTTGAGTTTGAATCCCGCGAGCTGCAGGAGTGGTGAATGCGCACTACTGATGAGTCCCATACGAGAACAAAACGGCCGTTCAGTGCTTTCAGGCTCCTAATGTTGATCGATTGATCATTTCAATGTGCTAAAAACACTGATCTCCATAAATCTAATTGAAAAATCGGTAAACGTGCTCACCAGTGGACTAGCTTCGTGAGGAAATTCTCGGAGTTCTTGTGAGAAGACATAACCAGTACAGTTCAATCCTGTTGATTTTAGGCAGTAACTACTAACGACAAATGGATGGGGTCACGCGAAATCCCTAGATTGATCAGAGTTAGAGATTAACATCGTTGGATGCCAACCCAGTAGTCCAATGGTTAGGCGTTTGAACACAAGACTGCAGAGGCCCTAGGTTCGAATACTGTGAGGAGCGGAACTCGTGGATGCGCACTGCTGATGACTGTCATACCAGGACGAAATGGCCGTCTTTCAATGACTTCAGGTTTGTAATGGTGGTCTAACAATGTCTGATTGATGGCTTCAGTGTGCTAAGTATATAATTAGACAAAGAAAAAAATTATTGACTACAGAATGTAATTTTACGCTTCATTTCAGAAAAAAACCAACTTTGATAGTTTGAAAACAAAGAAACTATTTATTTTTTTATTAATCATACAAAATAATACAATCAGTTTGATCGAACACAAAACCTTGAAACATTGATTGAAACTCAACAGTGACTGTATCAATCAATTATTAATATTATAAAACGATTTAGAAGAAACATTTTTGTCGAATAACACTGTCAGCTGCATTATTCTTCCAACCTCGCTGCCTCGCACATTATTGTAATCGCTGATAAAAAAATTTCTTAATCACATCCTCGTAGTTGTTTGTGTGTGCGAATTCGTTTTCTTGATGAACCCGAATAATGCTTGTAAATTGGCATGAAGCGTATTGTTATTCCGATCACTTGCATTCTGTGTGAGGACCTGCCTCTTACAACGAACAGTAAAGCCATTGAATAATTACTTTAAAACGAAGATGTTTGTGCAATTCACTTATTATAAAAATTCAGTAACTATTGAAAGCTTCTGGGATTAGACAACCGTTATGTCCTATTATGAAACTTCACATGGAGTATGCGTTCGCAACCTCGCAGTCGCTGGTCAGACACTTTCGCGCTGGCACACACGTTTTTAGATCCTAAAGAATTATATTCGCTAAATATTTTACGTATAATGAAACATAGAAATTCAAGGTTAGGGTTAAATTTGTAAATTAGTAACCGATTTCTCAATATCAACAATAAATTTTGTCAAAAAATAAGTCGAACCAAACAGAAAAACTTATATTAAAGTAAGCTAAATTCTTGACAGTACCCAGATCTTTGAAAATAGATCATTGAAAGTGTGTTTAAATCATCTTTTTTTCCGAACATATACCTTCTAAATTGTCATCAAGTGATTATCTGATTTTTATCATGGTACAATGAGTTTGTTTTGTAAACAACACATTTATATATCAGAAAATTAGTTAGTTCACTTGTCTTATTGATTCATATATTCAATAAATAATTAAACAATCCACTTTGTAGTGAAGGAGAACACAGGTGAGGACAACCGGATTGTATTTAACGAAAATTACAGAGTTACTCAGTAAAATAGGAAAACCATATCGTAACCGTTAATTTGCAAATCTTCAATCCATCATCAATCCATTGTCTGACACTGTCACTATTCATGCGTTTCATACAAATTCCATTGTGTTCCCACTTTGTTTTCTTGATCTTCTCTCATCTTATGCTGCCAGACATTACGTCTACACTCGCGTCATATACTACTTATTCAATTATCTATCCTATGTATTTCAACTGAAACGTATCAATGTTACTCACAACACATAGTTTAAATCACATATACAAGATGGCTGAACATATATATAAATAACTAGAAATAAGTGAAGAATGTTTTTGTTTTAAACTAGCTTTTCATAGCAGAAGAACTGAATTGTTTACAGTATTGCGAAGACGGAATGTGAATGTGCGAAGTGGCTAAAACCAGGTTGATGTACATCAAGGACCCACCTAGGGGGACTGGAAGAACTTGATTCCGAACACCTAGTGCAAGTAGGATCCTGGCGTATGGCCCTCCTATTGGTCACTGTCTACCATGGGACTGCATCTCTTTACGTTGCTCAAATACCGTGAGCTAAATGCTTGAGGTGAAGCCCCCAAAAGAAAACCACCAAATTGGATTTGGGTACCCAGATGTTATCCCACTTCATACACAAATTTAATAATAACAGGGCATTCAGGTCTTTCAAAGACTGCATTACCTTCGCACTATCAGTTTTAAACCAGGTAATGTAAAAGGCAACCAACCAGAAAATGAATTTCAACATTTATCTCTTCTATCATGAACTAGAAGTATCCATAGTAATTGAATTTACTTCAATGATCAATTTATGTTAACACCATTAATAAAACCGTTGAATTTAATTAGATTATTGTTAAAAATCACACAAACTTAATTTATGACTTCAAACATTCCGATTCATTGAAACACTTGAAAACATTGAATTTTATACTGTTTGAGATTGTTAGTGTATTCATTGATGAATTGTCTAAAATTTAGATTTCTAAATGAATTGCTGGTTGATGTTTTAAAATAGAAGAGAGTGGATATTCTGTGATTTTATCATACTTCAACCAATTTCATGAAAAATATTCATTGTTAAGTTCACATGTTAAGTTTTCGTAATTTGATCAAGTGCTTTGTGTTCCGTTATTGATACAAAACATATCCATAGAAGAACTATTGGAATGACCTTTGTTTATAAAAATGTAACGATGTAAATATGTCACCTGTATATAATTCGTTTCAAAAAAATCAAATACTGTTTCATTAAAATAATGAATCTATCAGTGTTAGACCAAAATTAGAGACTTGGAAACATTGTATGGTTGATTCGTTCCAGTATGCGACTCACTAGCAGTGCTCATCCACAACCTTTGGTCATGCACGCGAACGCTTAAACTCTAAACCATTGACCCGATATCCAACGGTGTTAACGCTTGACTTTAATCAATACAAAGTACTGCACAACTTCTCCGATTGTCTTTGTTCGGTAACTGCTTACACCCAATACGGTTCAACTGTACTGGTCTGTAAAGAAAATTAAATAGTATTGTTACACTGAATCATAACTTATCAGTCATATCAATAATCAATATTCAAAAATATCTAACTTGATGATAAGTAACTGAAAGTTATTTCAAAATTAAAAATCGAAATTGCAAGTACATCACGTATGAAAAAAGTTACAAAAATCAGATCAGTTACTCATCCAATAGACAAGATAATTCACATATCTACCTTCAAAAATTTTGGTTTATAACTCTAATTGGCAAATCTTAAAATGTGCTCACCAGCGACTAGCTTCGTGAGGCAATTCTCGGAGTTCTAGCTGAGAAGACGTGACCAATGGAGTTCAATCCTGTAGGGTGTAGGCAGTAACTACCAAAGACAAATGGGTGAGGTCGCGCGAAATCTGTAGATTGATCAGTGTTAGACATTAACACCGTTGGATGCCGGCCCAGTGGTCCAGAGGTTAGGCGTTGGCGAGCAAGACCGAAGGTCCTGGGTTCGAATCCTGTGAGGTGCAGGAGTCGTGGACGCGAACTGCTGACTAGTCCCGTAACAGAAAGAAACAGCCGTCCAGCGTTTCCAGGTTTCAAATGGTGGTCTGACTATGACTGATTGATGGTTTCCATAAGAAAACATGTTATAAACAATTACAACATGTGTAGATGAACAAAATGAAGATGCTTAACAATAATAAATAAACTACCGGTATATTAGTGCATAATTAATCGATCGTCCTTATTATTTATTTAGTAGTACTCTAATATCTTGAAGAATTTACATATATTTTAGTATTAGCCATGAATACTCCTATATAATCTTTGTGTTACTTGATGTATGTAAGTAGAATGATTTTGGCATCATAAAAAATCACATCTTATTCATGAATTAATGAGTATCATCACAGTTAAAAATGTCATTAGTAGGCTTATAGCGTACTAGATGATATTGTATGAATCTAACAGTTGTTTGCTATTCATGAGCCGGGATTTAATCGATATCCTCAATACCAGGAACTTATCAAGCTGATTGATCTTGGTGAATTTTCATGATATCAAGTAATAGTTCACACAGATCGAATGTTCTTTGTCAATGAAGTTTTTTATTGAACTTATGAACTGAACGATGTTAGAACACTATTGGAAAACTTAAAGCATTGGGCGGCCGTTTCATCCTACTCTGGGATCAATCAACATTCCTCATCCACGAACCTACAAACCTGAATCTAATTCAGGGTCTTAGGTTTTCCGCACAAACACTTACCTTGTTAATCAATGAGCCAATCTCCAATGGCGTTAATGTTTCTAACTTGAAGTCTTGATATTGACTGACCATCATCTAATGTTTTCTGTAGGCAACTGTCTAACATTCAACTCGGTTGAACTGATGTTTTTTCATCTATAACGCTTCACTTATTACCTATAAAATGAATCCTTTTATAAAAAACAGAATAATTAGTGCGAATTCAACTTTCATTTACATTATATCACTGTATTTATGTATATATATATATATATATATATATCAAAAACTTATAAATTTTTCTATGATTTTATTTTAACAAACACCTAGATAAAGCCAATTGTAGTATCCCAGAATCAAGTTTAAAAGTACCTTACATGTTATCAGCACAACATTTAACTGGTATAACACCAACAAATAAAACACCAAATCTATTAACTATGGGACTTGCTACAACAATTACAGCAGCAGTATTAGGTTCAACTGGATTTCGTAGTAATAAACTATTGGATTATTTAAGTACACGTACAAACAGCACAACAACTAATCAATCAACTACACCGACAAGTAATTCCATTACTACTTATAATATTAATAATAATAAATTCGATCGGACCACATCGATTGTAAATAAAAGTTTCTCTGATCGTGGTTCCATTGACTCGAATAAATCACCAACAAAACATTCATCAACTAGCAGTAACAACACTGTGACTGCTACTACTACTAATACTACTACTGCTACTACTACAACTACTACTACAGGTGTTATTATTAATCCGAAACAAAATAGTTTATTAGATAGAATTGATATAGAGAGTGGTCCACTGATAACGTCAGAATACAAAAACACTAGTAATAATAATAATAATAACAGTAATAAATCATTGACTCCTACTCCCAATCGACTTGTGGTTCATGAATCTGAATCAACGGATACATCGAGTGATGATGACACGTCAAGTAATTTAACAAGTGATCCATCAACAGTGTACAAATTTCAACGAAGACGTAGTCGTGCTGTGCTGTATCATTTATCTGGACGATTTGATCATAAATCTAAGCATAAATTACCATTTAAAAAAGTAAGATGAAAAGATTATTCATAAAATTAATATTTGCTTTTTTATGTGAATTTATTTAGTTTAGTGGACTAAAACATAGCAGAAATCCATGAAGTGTCACTGATTTGTGGACTGAGTTATGTTGATAGATGTAGGCTACTTGGTTGGGGTCCGAGAGATGTATGTCACCAATGGTTGGAGACCTTGAACGACATGACTGAAAATCGTTTGCAATGGCGCAAGTGCATCCATTCTTTGTGTTCTCTCAAATTCTAATCTTCTGAATTCCTCGTCACCTCTATCGTTCTCTTTCTTACCTTATCTCACTGAACTGATTCTTCTATAGTAATATCTGCGAACCGTAATCTTCTCCATTACTGTTAATACTTCTACTATCACTACCACTAATGGATTTGAACTGACAGTTGCGTCTCTGTGCTAATGTGGTATGGCAACACGAACTGATGTACTTACGTACGAAGTTCGGCGTTGTATCCGTCTGTCTATTTAGTTTAGAGGAATAATAATATGGTGAGAACTATAGAAG
>OX103974.1:38143050-38161346 GCA_944470395.2 Schistosoma turkestanicum | reverse complement strand
TATCTTCTAAATGATATCTCTGGTAGTTCTCCACATTCCCGCCTCATACAGTAGAAGTGTCTTGACGTTTGTATTGAAAATTCAAACTTTGGTGTTGGCTGGAGTACAATTGTTCTGAGTTCCAGATACGCGTCAATCGTAAATGTGCTGCCCTTGCTTTGCTTATCCGTACCTTGACATCTAAATCAGATCCACCTGGCTCGTCAGTGATGCTGGTCCAAGACATCTTCATCAAAGATGATCTCACCCAATCAATAAGCCTTCAAACAACCCCAATGCACATTCTACTCTGCACTACTGACTACATCGCATCATATAAATTTAGTCAAACTCTCTCACCATCTCTTTCCATTAACAATATCTCACTTTCTTTTTTCTACCAATTTACTCTAAACGACTTCAATAAACAAAGCATTTTTTTTTAAATAAAAACTAATTCAATTTCAATATCCTTTTTCCTACTTTCTTTTTTTTCTCCTATGCTCAAAATAAACAACTAATTTTCTTTTTCTTTTTATTTTTATTTTTCTTACAATAAATTCTCTCTCTAGTTTCAACGTATTTCTGGTAAAGAAACTATACCGGAATATAAAGTACAAGATGTACAAGCATCACGTTTTATTTTATTACATTATAGTTTATTTAAAATTATTTGGGATTGGATGATATTACTGTGTACATTTTATATTGCAATCATGGTCCCTTATAATGCAGCATTTTCTCAGGGAGGTGATGAAAAAGATTTAATTATATGTGATATTATAGTGGAATTATTATTTATTATAGGTAAGTAAGTAAGTAAGTAAAAGGCGATTTGGTTTTTTGTGTTGAATGCAGGAATGAATGAAAAAATTTTTTAATGATTTAATGAATAAAACTGGAGAGATTGTTTTATTGTTTTATTTTTTTTTATGTTCAATAATCTTTATGACCGGTTATTATTATTATTATTAGGGAAAAAAGTTGATCTATGATTACAACTCGTTATGTAAATGCTCTGATTGTGAAGATGATGATGGAACTGAGGCATTACCGCTAATTCTTGAATGGTTGTATTGAATTTGAAGTATGGTTCACCACTTTAGTAGCCGAAGATCTGACTTACAAATCTGTAAGAATGATCGACTATGTGATGAAATCGATATTCTCTTCAGTTTCGGTATAATATACTGACATATTCATCATTATTTACACTTGAAGCAATTACGAGTTCATCTTAGTCGATAAATGCGAACGAGACAATGAACCAGCGTCCAGATAGGCTTCTTTGAATCCCAAGCTGTAAACAGAAGGCTTGGTAAGCGTAGAAAGTATATTTTACAAATACCCAGCAATCACAATACAATCAAGCATACAACTATCGTTTATTTATACATCATAGAAACGTCCTTGGGACAGTTACGAAAATAGCACACTAAAATACACAGCAGTCAATCACAGCCATGGATGTTCCTGGTGGGAAATGAAATCTCAAAGTCAGCTGATCATCTCATGCTCGCAAACGTGAAATCCAAGATAAGGCATTTATCAAGCGAGTTCTGCGGATCTAACATCCCCAACACATACATAGTCAAATCTATTTTGTGTGACGTTGATGAGTAAGAACCTGAATATTGTTTTGTAGATGAATTGATGTTAAACATACATTTAAGCAGACAAACATGATAATGAAAACCGTACTAGCAAAGCAAAGCGAAGCGAATTGGAGGAAGCAAGTGAGTCAAATCAATGTGCTGGGGCATGACCAACTGTATCTACAGTCAGGTGATAAAATAAGCCCAACAAGTGATGAGAGAAGTAAGCAATGAACACAACCACACACTCAAATAGTTAGGAGGACGTGTAAGTAACTCCAGCAGAATGGATTGATTAATTTGTCCAAAGGCTGCGAAAAGCCCCATGAGCTTGACACATTTGTACACCACATTGCACTTGAATCACTCAACGACTGATATCCTGTATGACTGGGATATTTACAGCTGATCACTTTTCACATACACAACTCATGTCTATCTAAGTCCTCATTGGTAATCAAATTCTATTGATGTCTAATACATTTTTGTTAGTTTTTTAGGTTAAGATGGATTTTCCGTAAATCACCTAAACAAAGTGGTCTTATTTTGGGGCAGAGTTTTGGAGGTTTGTGTTTTTACACATTTAAAATCATGAATCGAACAATGTTAGACCACTATTAGAAACCTGGAAGCACTGGACGGCCGTTTCGTCCTGGTATGGGACTCACCAGTAGTGCGCATCCAAGACTCCTGCTCCTCACAGGATTCGAACACAGGACCTTCGGTATTGTGCGCGAACGCCTAACCGTCGGACCACTGGGCCGGCATCCAACGGTGTTAATGTCTAACTCTGATTGATCTAGGGATTTCGGTCTTAATTTAGTACTCATTTAACAATTCAAGCAATTTAATTCAGAATATCAGTTATTTATGTTGATTCTGGTGAATAACAAAAATGTTTCCATCCAAAATATTGACGTTCATCGTTTGTTAATTAGATCATTATTTATGTTAATAATTATTACTGTTAGGACAGCTAATTAACGAATAATTAAATGACTGTGAACAGGTTTAATTTAATTAACCCCACATTTTCCTTGAAGGTTTGAAGTTGATTGATCCGCACATAAATTTGGTCTAATTATACACATGAAAATGTTTCACTATCAATGTTTTGTTGAAAACACAAAAGACTAAACATTTCACTAACAGACTTTTATGAATTCTGCAACCGATCACCTGTCAATAATAATACATGTAACTCAGTTATTTTCAATATATTTAAAAACTATCATTAAAGTTATTGTCAGCCTGAAATAGCATTATTTCTTGATGACATCTAAGATCAAAAAGAAACATGCAGAGCATTCTAAAATTAATCAGTGACGCGAAAACTATCATCTTCAAAATTTGGTCCCAAGTCCTTCTGAAATAGCGAATAGACTATGACTACTCTCGTGCATAAATCTAATGTCACAAAATGAGTACAATTAAATTCTTTGTGTGGGTGTGTGTGTTTGTGTAAATTTCAAATACCTTTAAACCATTTCTAACCACTTTTATGTAAGTTTATGTTATTCTCGTCATATGATATGCTTGAAACTATTACAAGCTCACCTAAGTTCATAAACAAGGACACGGTAGGCTACTCTGATCCGCTGACCCAAACTAACTGAAAAAAAATTCTTGATATAGCACAGAAAGTGTATTCCACAAATATACAGTGAACACAATAATCTCAAGTATACAAATCACGTTTATTTATACATCATAGAAACGTCCTTGGAAGGATCACGAAAATAGCACACTAAAATAACATATCAACCAATCACAGCAAAGGATTTTCCCGGCGGGAAATGTGATCTCAAGGTCGACTGATCAGCTCATGAATAAAATTCAAAATGAAAACATTTATCAAGCATGGTTTGGGAGATCTAATATCCCCGAAAATTTATACAAAAAAAACAACTGGTGACTAAAATACAAACCCGCTGATAGACTATCATGTATCAATCATTCTTTGATTTAACTCAACACAGTGTTTGTTATTTTATGCAGCATTGAAATATTTATCAGTTATGTTGTTATTTAGATCAAAGTAATTGAGAATAGTTTTATGTATATTTTCTTGTTTTTATTCATCAACTAATATCTATATGCGCTATCGCGAATAATTAGAAAAAAATACATCCACTTGATAATTCTAATGACGATTACATTTTCTTGCAAAAAAAACTTATAATACTACTTAAAAGATAGGGACTTAATATATATATTGGATTGTGATATAAAATCTTCATAAAGCAATAATAATAATAATCTCATTCATTTTTATGTCGATGAATGAGATGTTTTTTTTTAGTAGGCAGAATAAACTATGAGGTAACTGTCCTCTTTTATTTTTCTGATGCTTAAGCATAATCCTCTTATTTTCATTTGTATTGGACATATATATACATATATTACGGTTTATTTAATGAGTGGATATGTTCAACTATACTGTTTGTTCTTATTCTATGCGGACATACATAAAAGCACACTTTCCATGACACTGATTTCTTTTCGACATGCAAAAACACCAGGAATCTCGGTGCAAACTTGACTTTTGTCATATTTTCTAAGAAACAAACTAATGCTATGTATAATTATAAATTGGTTATCAGTGGGTTTTTGTTATCGTGTAATTGTAAAAATCAAAGCATATTCCCATAGAATCTTGAAATATGTATGTATGGAATTTCATGAGTCTCAAGTCTTGTCATTGTGCACAAATTGCATGACAGGGTTGTCGAGATTATTGGGTTAATTGATTGGAATCATGAATCGATCAATGTTAGACTACCATTAGAAACCTGAAAGCATAGAATAAACTCCTTGAGGAAGTTTCTCCAAGTTTTAAGTAGGAAGTCGTGAGCAGTAAAGTTCAACCTTGTTTGGATATGACGCAATGCTCACCGAAGACAATGGATGAGATTGCCTGAGACTGTGGACATTAATCGACTCAGTGGTCCAGAGGTTAGGCGTTCGAGCGCAAGACTGCAGTAGCGGGAGTTGTATACGCACACTGCTGATTAGTCACATACCAGGAAGAAACAGTGATTTGTTTATGATTCCGATGTGAAAAATTAGAATACATATGTCATATGTTGATAAATTTATTGCCAGAGAATTTTTAAAAAAATTTCAACAAAAAGTTAGATATTAATAACAGTTTAGTAAATATTAGTAGAATATAAATTACGCGACAGAAATACAGTATCAAAAGGTTTAAAACTCATTCTAGTTTTGATCAGTATGATAGAGAGGAAAAACTAACTTGTGTTGTAAAAATTTCTGAAAGGTATAGAAATTAAATATTTATAAGTGGATACTAATGGCCTTATGTATTATGGTGAGTTAATATATTCATGTTTTTAAATCATGAAATGATCAATGAAGAGCTATAAGTGAGATTTAGAAGGAACTAGACAGCTGTTTCGTTTTAGTATGAAACTATTCAGCAATTCACATCTTTAATATAACTACCAATTATCGAGAACAGGACCTTTGGTCTAGAGTATGAAAGCTTGATTTACAAACCACCGAGTCGGCGACCAACTAATAAAGTCTATATCCTCTAGTTGGACAGTATATTTGGTAATGTGATATAGATGACTTAAAATTCACTTTTCTATGCCCACTTGATAACCCGGATTAATTAACAGTTGTATCAACAGAAATGTTCTGATTGATTTTGCCGGTCCACGTTTCAATCAATAACTTACAGTAAATTATTTATTTCTGTTCATTGATAACAAAAGTGAACTATAATTTTCTAGGCTCCCAGAAAATTTCAGAATGCGTCATAAACAGATGCAGTAGAAGCTTCTGAACACTTATTATTGTAATCCGTTTCTCTGAGTTTAGTTTTTCGTTCATGATTACGTCACTTTATTTAGTAACAACATCACTAGAATGAACTGTTAAGATTTTTCCACAAGTGACTGGTGACTATCCTATCGACCTTGAATTTCACTGGTCGTTGTTGACGCTTGTCCTATCGTTGTTCAAACATTTAATTCAATTCCCTATTGACCCAATTCTCGTCTATTTATCACAAACGGATCTGATCTAGGCAGACACTGACAACTTAATTGAGCTGGGTAGTCGATTCCAGACTGTTAATTGTTTTATAACTTGAGTCTCTATCAATGCGTTAAGAAACCGCCGACTAAACTACGTGGCAAACTTGTAAAAAAATTGTAGTCATCTTCATGTCGTCCCTATCCATGACATAAATGTTTTCCTAATCGGAAATGTCAATACTTGTCTGCAAGTATTGACTTAAACGTACCAATGTTTAAGTAATTCTTTGACCAATTATAATGATATGTTTTACGATCGAGGTGCATGGTTTTCTGTCATATCTGGTAGTTGGAACAATTAACTCCAACGAATTCCAAAGTTATTTAATCTTTATTTAGTTTTCGTGTAGAAAAGTTTCAAACTACGGCTCAAGAGACTTTCGTCGGAGCTATTTTAAAACTTTCTCATTTGATTAATAGTATAATTTTGATAAATAAAAGTTAATAACTCAGATTTAAGATAGATTCTACTTCAGATTATCAAACTAATGTTAGCTTTTCTGCATAAATATCCTCAAACATCAACAAAATTTATTCCAGTTGTTGTAAAACAAGCATAAACTGTTATCAAGTTATCGCATCTTCATTTGATTACACTTTCGTGATATATATAATAAATACTAGTGAACTAATAAAGAATGAGATGGTGGAGAAAATTTGTAGCCCAGGTGGACGACTATGGTGGTGTTTCGTTCTCTTAGCTGGATGTTTCGGTTGTGGAGCTTTCATTATTCTTCGTCGTCTAAACCGAACATTATCAGCAGCACAAACTTCAGATAGGGCAGTGAAGTATTTGAATTTCTCCAAGTGTATAACTCGTTGCTTGTTCTATCAACCTCAATCTTGACTGCTTGTTATCAACCCGTAAATCTGTTATTGTCTGTATCTTTATTTTGAGTGTTTGCCCCTTTGATCTGTTCCTTGATCCTATGTGTTGTGATTGGTTGATAAACTGGGTCAAGATCTTTAATATCGGTATATCACGTCAAAATAAGTGTGTTTCTGTACCTAATGTTATTTTTTAATGAGAATAACCTACACTGAAAATAGAATATTCTGAAAATTTTTCCTACAATTATAAAGATAAAAAAAGGAAAAATTCAAGTATTAAACTGTTGTGGTTTTATTGTTTATTATTACTCTCTGGGTTTTTTTTCATGAGAGCAGGTTTTATCAACAACAAGAAAAAAATATTGAAAGAGACTTTACATTTTTTTTTATTCATCCTACTTCATTAATGAATTGCAAAAGAGAAAACACTTGAAATTTCAATTTAACTGTGTGTTGATGTACACCAATACAATATTCCAGCTTCAATGTTTGTATGCAACTTTTCTCCGGAGAGAGATTATCTCTATCTAGAGAGTTAATTATACAATTTCAAGTGGTACGATGATAATAGTACTCAAAGTGTAAAATTATGTAGATGTATTCTTTTTTTGAAGGATTTAAGAGAATTTCTCTAGAGAAATGTAATTAAAACTATTTTAGGGAATAAAATATGAATCACTAGATTGATCACAGTTAGACACTGAAACTGTTAGATGCCAACTCACTGGTCTAAGCTATAAGTGGTCGCACGCGAGCCCGAACGTCCTGGGTTCGATTATACACAAGCGAGGGTCATGGATGAGCAATTTTATAGTCCCATTCTAGGTTAAAGTAGCCATCCACTGCTTCCAGATTTCTAATGGTAGTCTAACAATGACTGAGTCACTGTATCCTAACTGAATGATCAGTCATGCTTACTAAATCCTTGGTGAACAGGTTATTACTAGACTAAATAAGCCATATTAATTATGTTCAGATGTTCAGATGGATGAAAGAAATCAGTCAAACTATGAAATTAAGCTTTGTAATAATGGTTGTCACGCATTAATAAGGTCCCATAATGACTCGACTAACAGATGACACTGTCCATTACTCAGTGATCAGTCAATATGAATAACTCAAACTAAATATCCAGAAAGGATCTGAATGTCTTACTGATACCTTCTCTGACTGTTGCACTGAATGAGTTGTGTTATGGATTACCTTGAGGATCATTAATTTTCTCAGGAGAGAGACATCTAGCCATAAATCTAGATCTTGCATTAGAGTATTATGAAGATCGCAGTTTTACTGTGAAATCATGAATCGATCAATGCTAGACCACCATTCGAAACCTGGAAGCATTGGACGGTTGTTTTGTCCTGATATTGGACTCGTCAGCAGTGCGCACCCGTGACTCCTGCAACTCGTAAGATTAGAAGTGGACCTGAGTCCCACAGCAGAATAAAACAGCCGTCCATTGCTTTCAGGCTTCTAATGGTGGTCTAACAATGATTCATTCATGAATTTATGGTAAATCTAGATCGATAGTTCCCCGCAAATAATCGTTCCTCGTCTAAAATTCCCCAGTGTCATTGTGCGTGAGTGAGTGATAATTTACAGGGTAGCTTAAAAGCTGATGAAATTATTTTACTATCAAGTCAACACAGACTTTGATGTTAAGAAACAACATTTGACATCAGCCTATCAATAGAAACCAATGGTTACTGAATGACTGTTTTATCGTTATTTAAAAATTTTCTTCAATATACACCCAAACCATGTCGTCATTAATCTTGTTTACACTCTTAAAGTCTTAAAATAACATTGTTTTGTATTGATAACTGATTTGATAGACAACAGTCCAGCTCAGAGAATGAAATACCACCATAATCATTCACCTAAGCTACAAATTTTCCCCACCATCTCAATAGTCTACACTGCTGAATGCTAGTCTACAATTTCCTATTTTTTTTTCGATAAATAAACTGATTGATTTCAACTGTTTCATGACTTCAAACTCAGTATAACTTGATGTCATGACTTGTAGATTTCACCGACATGATATAAACTTTTAATATAATAGATGTGATTGACAGTCTTTGTAATAAAAATAGAATTTTTCAAAAAGCCATTCAATCGGATATTTTCGACTATTGTTAACTTTTAATGTTCACGTTTCATTTTACAACTCAGAATGCATCTTCTGATGTAGTTCAATAACTCACTTGAAATAGATAGTTCTTGTACAGTGTATGTGAAAGTGTCCTTATGTGGAATTTCGATCATATGCCCGCATCACGTATAATCGAATCCTGACTCTTCATTAGTTGACTGTTTGCATTACCAATATTTGGTTCTATGTCGTCAATCGAGACCAATGACAGGCAGGCCAAGCCTGTTTATCGATCGGAATTCATGATTATCATATTTTTATATTGTATCACTTGTAAATTGTCTAGTAATTAGGCTGATATATATCAGCCCACAAACAATTTCTTAAAAAAACTGAGGTTGTGTGGAATATGCCATTCCGCAATGTATTCCTCAATCTCGAATGTACCTCGAAGTTTGATGGATAAGACGTTATTCGAGTAGGACAAATCGATCGATCGATCTATCGATTGATCACAAATTACCTACGAATTTTATTGAATAAATGGCATGTATGACAAGTTATTGAGAATTATTGTTTGTTCAAGAATTTCGTTTTTGAAGATAGTTGTTGTATAAGGTGTTGTAACGTTTTGATAATAAAGTTATTTATGACGTCTAGTCACTTGGCTTAATGATTATAGTTTACGCCAGTGATTAGATAACTAACTTTTGGCAAATTATTAGTAATAACGTATTATTTGTCTAAAAGGTTAGTGAAGATTGTTGTGTTACTTTCAGAACTCATGAATCGATCACTGATATATCACTTTTAGAAACAGGGACTGCCATTTTGTCCTGGTATAGGACTCATCAGCATGGGGCTGCATCTATGACTCCAGCAACTCACAGGATTCGGAAGCAGGATGTACGGACTTTCGCGCGAAAACGTAACCGCTGAACCTCTCAGCTGGCGTCTGACTGTATTAATGTCTTAGTTCGATCAATCCACGGTTTTGCGCAACCTCATCCTCTTTATTCGATGAGCACTGCTTACATCTGAACAAGGTTGAATTCCACTGGTTAAGTCTTCTCGCTAGAATTTTGAGAAACTTTCTCATGGAGCTGGTCACAATCATTCACCTGAGGCACAAATTTTACCCACTATCTCAAAATTCTCAAATCTCTAGTGAGATATAGTATTTATTAGAGTTCAAATTTCTGAAAGTCATCCATAAACCAACACTCTCTATTGAAAATAGTTCGAAACATTGAAATTAAAAAATTTAAAAAATGTGAGTCAGTATATTCAGTCAGTCAGTCAGTCAGTTATACCGAAGAACTTCGTACACAAGTACATCAGTTCAAGTTGCCATACCTTATTAGCACACAGACGCAACTGTCAATTCAAATCCTATAGTGGTAGAGATATTAGAAGAATTACTGCTAATGGAGAAGATTAGGATTTGAAGATAATATTCAAGAAGTATAATTCAGTGAGATAAATTTGGAAAAACAAAAATAGAGATTAGATTTTGAGAGAACACAAAGAGTAAATGCACCTGAGCCATTGAAAATGGTTTTGAGCCATGTCATTCAAGGTCTCTAACCATCAGTGACATACCTCTCGCGGACCCCAATCTGGGAGCCTACATCTATCTACATGACTCAGTCCACTTGTTAGTGACTTCATGGATTTCTGCCATGTTTCGGTTTGGCCGCCCCTAGCTTTCTCCCAGCCTACTCCTACACCACAATAGATAGCTCGTCGAGGCAGTCGGTGGTCGGACATTCGTAACATATGTCCCAACCACCTTGAGACAGTATAAAAGTTGTATTTTCAATGAAATCAGATACACAAAACAAGAAACGCATATAAAAACTATTTTGATTAAATTTCTGTTTCGTAAATTTAAATCTGTTAATTTCACTAAAAGTTTTTTTTCTCTACATATTTAACCAATAACAGATTTTTAGCAATAAACCAAAAAAAATCTCTCTCTGTAATCATAATGTCGTCGAATTATAATTGTCATTTATCACGCAATCAAAATTACTTATTAAACAATTGTGAGATTATTTAAAAAATACAGAAAATTATATTTTCAATGATTTGCTACAAAATCTGAGATAATGAACTTTTTTGTTTTAAACATCTTTAATAAAATTTATGTTTTTTTTTCTGAACTTAAAACTAATTATCATCACGAAAGCACCAAGATTATTAGTTTGTTTGTCTAATGAAAATTATTTTAAGAAAACAGTAGATAGTTAATGGCGACATATTTTGATTTTGTTTAAATGGATTGACTGTTTTTTTTTTCAATTTTCAATATTTTATCTTGATAAGAAACAAGGAGAAATTGATAATAATGGTAATGAAACGAAAAAGATTGCCTAAAAATGGCTTGTTCAATCGTCATATATATTATTCAGAGTTGAATGATTTAAGAAACTGATTTCATGGTTATTTGCAATTGTAGCATTGTTTGTGATAACCAAACTGTTATGGTCGTCACTTGCTATGCTTGAAACTATTACGAGCTCACCTTAGTCGATAAACCAGAAAGAGACAATGAACAAATGTCCACGTAGGCTACTTTGATCCGTTGACCCCAAACTCACTGACAAAAATGTCTTGATATGGCGTAGAAAGTGTATTTTACAAACACCCAGCCAGCACACAATGAACTCAAGTACACAAATCGCGTTTATTTATACATCATAGAAACGTCCTTGGGGCAGCAGTCACAAAAATAGCACACTAAAATAACACAGTAACCAATCACAGTGAAGGCTTTTCGTGGTGGGAAATGTGATGTCAAGGTCAACTGATCAGCTCATGAATAAAATCCAAAATGAAGACATTTATCAAGCGAGTTGTGGGGGATCTAACGTCCCCAACACAAACTTTCACTCCAATATATATATAATATCTGATATGTGAAAAGACTGTTTCGATGAGCTCCTGCCTGACATCATGTATAACATTTTCATATGTGTATTGTATGAATAATACTGACTAATCGAGGGTTCGTTTTCCTTCCTGCAATTTCATATTTCTTCATTTGTTGAATATTGTTTATGATAATCTGAATTTGAAATAATCAAGAACTGTAAGTGGTTCGTGGTAAAGTCGAATTAGGACTCAACAATTTAGTGGTCCGCAACTTGACTACAGGTCGGATGAATGATCGAATTTACTATCTTCCTTTCAGTTTTATGTATTTTATACTTAAACAAACCCTGGTTGTGCAACTGTAACAGTAAGAAGCCAAATATATTTTCGCAAATGAATTTATTTTATGGATTCATTTAAGCAGACAGACATGAGAATAAGAACAACATATATAAGCGAACAATACTGTTGTTTTCGATTAAAACGTCATCAGGATTTACTATAATATACATGAATATTTATATGAAAATGTTAAACCAGTCAGGACAATCTGAGTCAACAATCGTCACAATGAAATGAAATAGAGATTATGTCACTACACACACAGTAGGCAAAAGTACAAGTTGAAAGTAGGAAGATAGGTGTGTTCTATGTGCATGTATAAATTCAGCTGTTTCTGTGGAGAGAGCTATATCGGGCGTACTACCAGGCAACTTAACCATTGAATGAGTGAACATCTACCAGCATGGTTTAAGAAGGGTCAGTCAAAAACAATTGGCAGTTCGATCTTAGCACACCTGGTAGATAGTGGTCACATTGTAGATAAATATAGATCTTTTCGGGTGATCTATCGTATACCTCAATCAATTCCCAATGGAGTTCGATCCTGTCTCCTACACATAGCAGAAGCCATAGGAATGCGTACATTCAACCCTAATTTATGTGTGTTCAGAAGAAATTCGTGACACGCCTATTTCTTCCGTGGCCGGATATGACGTAACTATAGGATTTAAGATTTTGAAAAAAATGTTTCTTCTTTTTTGGTTTAAATTTTATTTTGTTATTATTAGCATTCAGTTTCACATCCTGTATTTGTTGGTAATTTTCTGCCTCTCTCCGTGTATACTCTTCACAGTCTACTCAGACATACACACTTCTTATTACGTAATAGTTTTAATGCTTTGGTAATGATTATTTTAAGTCTATTTATCCACATTTGACCTACTATTGACAAAAAATTTTGTTATCGTATTTTATGAATTTCTTACTACAATCAGTACACCTACGTCTTCCTACTATCAAATTTTGTACTTTTGCCTCTTAGGTGTGTAGTGATATAATCTCTATTTCATTTCATTATGATGATTGTTGACTCAAATTGCCTTGATTGGTTTAACATTTTCATATAAATATTCATGTATATTAGAGAATAAAGCCTGATGACGATCTAATCGAAAACAACAATATTGTTTGCTTATATGTGTTGTTCTAATTTTCACAATAGGAATCTTTAATATTCTTAAGACATGAGAACGAAAAGCGTACAAGCAAAGCGAAGCGAACCGGAGCAAAAATACGATTGAGCTGTAGCAATGACTAAGTATTAATAGTCAGCAAATAATAGGCCAGACATGGAATAACCAAGTAAACATTCACACACACATTCAAATATACAATAGTCGATACTACTATTATCGAATAATTTAAACGGCTGACCAATAAAGTTAGTATAATTAATAGACGGTGAGGTGCTACAGATTGTCTCATTTACCTACTTAACTAACGACGTACAATAAACTCATTTTGTTGGAGTTTCGTACTCTGTAGTTCGTACTGATGATGTCATTGTTCAGATGAAAGCGATGAAAGCTTCACAATCGAACAACATCCAGCTCAGTAAATGAAACTCCACCGTAATCATTCAACTGAGATCAAAAATTTCCCCACCATTTCAATAAACTCACAGAATCATTAAAAAGAACTGAAGATTTCCCATCTTTTCAGTAATATGTGTATATTGATAATAATTTTAGGTACACTTCGACTGATTATCTTATCAAATGATAACAGAAAATGCTTTCAGTGTTAAGAATAAAAAAATGAATTTCATCTTCTCATGAATTTCACTAAAGCAAATTACCCAATTAAGCTTTTAAGTAATATAAAATAAAATACGAAAATTAAATCCTGATAATTATCACGTTACTCATCTAAAATGGTTTTTGTTATTCATGTACGTTTGACTAGAGACAGAATAATTCAATAAGGTCTCGAAAAACTTTCCCCAGTGTTAATTATTCACATTTAACTATAAAAAAACTTTCTTCACATCATTTACTTTCCAAGTTATTCAAATGTCAACATGATGTCAACTGTATGTTGATTTTTGTTCAGTAACTAATAAATGAGTTGCAAATTTATTCGATAGGCGGAAGCAATATATGTCTCGATAAGATTAATAATTACGAGTTATGTGAGTGTCGATTTTCTAGAGATCCTAAGAACGATTTTGTAGAAAAAACATTCACTTTTATTACAGATTTGGCTATACTTGTTAGGGATTTTAGATCCGCAGAACTCACAGAGAATTTTGAATTTTTTTATGTTTTCGCGCATAAGTTGCTTAGTTGACCTTCAGCTTACATTACCCACCCGGAAAATCCTTGACTGTCATTGGTCGATGGATTAGTTTGGTACGCTGTTTTTGGCTCTGACAAGGAGGTTTCTATCACGTATAAATAAACTCCATTTGTGTGCTTTTCAACCTCATATTTTCTGGCTGCCTGTAGAATACACTTTTTTACGCCTTATCATGTTTGTAGTTCAACAAAGAGTCTCAAACCACTGGTAAACAGTTAACCACTGTTTCTGGATATTCAATTATTGATTTATGCTGAATATCATTCTAATACTGATTGGGAACAATCAACTTGATAATTCATTTTATGTAGCCAACCTCAAAAATTTCAGTACCTATCTTTTGTACGATAGTCTCATTTACAAACTAGTCATTGAATGATTTAAATACGTTTTTCATAAAGATTTTGTATTGACTGACTGATTTACTTACTTATTATTCCTGTGAACTCTAGTGAAGCATCGGTCACCGACCAGCATTCTTCAATCTACTGTGTCCTGGAACTTCTTTTGCAGTTCCGTGCAATCAATGTTCACTCTTCTCATGTCTATCTCCTCATTTTCTTTGGCTTTAAGGATTCCAAGTGAAGGCTTGTCATGTGAAGCAGTTGGATGATTTCCTCAATATGTATCCTATCCACTTCCAACGCTTCTTCTTGATTTATTCATCAGCTAACTGACTCAAAACTGTGCATATATTATTGGCGTTAAATAATTAAACTAAAAACGAAATCCAATAAATATCTGAATCCATGAATCGATCAATGTTAGACCACCATTAGAAACCTGGAAGCACTGGACGGCCGTTTCGTCCTGGTATGGAACTCCTCAGCGCAACTCCATGAATTTGATCAAGTTAGACATTAACACCGTTAGATACCAGCTCAGTGGTCCGATGGTTAGACGTTCGCCTACAATACCGAAGGCGCTCGGTTTGAATCCTGCAGGGTGCAGGAGTCGTGGATGCGCAATGCCACTGATGAGTCCCATACCAGGACGAAACGGCCGTCTTTCAGTGCTTCCAGGTTTCTAATGGTGGTCTAACATTGATCGATTCATGGTTTCAAAAATGTGTAACTTAACAATATTCACAAACCCGTAATGCAAATATTTGATTGAATGTAGCAAAAGTTTGCGTCAAGCCTTTCAACAAAAAAAACTTCCATGTCTCAATAGTTCTACAATGATATTTCTTCATAAAGAATAATCAATAGTCAGTTGTAAGCCAGGTCTCCATAAATCAATTAGAGTATTTTTTACATTTACTTCACCCATCAAAAAACAACAGATTATTAATAAATAATCCTCTCTCTCTCTATTTTACTCTTTTTTTTCACAACAGATATTATATTAAACTTTTGGACTACATATGTTAGTAAAAGTGGACAAGTTGTATATCATTTGAAAGCAATTGCTATAAATTATTTACGTGGTTGGTTCTTTCTTGATTTACTCGCGGCTATTCCATTTGATGTAATTTTGGCTGTGAATAATCCTGAAATACAAGGTACAATTGGTGAAATGGTAAGTTGACAATGATTAATAAGAGTTTATTGCATTGATTAATTTACATCTTAATAATAATAATGATAGAACAATGAAAAATTGAACAACTGTTTTTATCTTAGTTTAGTGTAATCGGGTCGATTTTTTTAAAAAACTGACCTGGTAAATAAGACTTTTCTTTTTGAAACAAAATGGTATTGGATTCATGTCCTAATGTAAACATTAACTCCCGGGAAACAGAGATGTAACTAATTGGCTGAGGAGTTCTAAGTAGGATAAAATTGAACTTCAAGATTCTATTGTAAACAAATAATTTACTTACTTACTTATTTACTTACTTACGCCTGTTACCCCCAATGGAGCATAGGCCGCCGACCAGTTTTCTTCACCCAAGTCTGTCACGGGCTTCTCTTTCTAGTTCTTTCCCATTTTCGTTAATTCTTCTCATGTCTTTCTCTATTTCTAAGCGTAATGTGTTCTAGTGAGGGCTTGTTTTGTGACGCAGTTGGGTGCTTTTCACAGTCTATGTCCTATCCACGTCCAACGTTTTTTCCTGATTTCCTCTTCCGCTGGAATCCGGTTTGTTCTCTCCCACAGTAGGTTGTTGCTGATGCTGTCTGGGCAACGAATCCGAAGTATTTTGCGTAGGCAACTGTTGATAAATACTTGTAGATGATGTCTTTCGTAGTTCTCCAAGTTTCTGCCCCATACAGTAGAATTATCTTGTGTTGAAAATCCTGATTTTGGTGTTGGTTGATATTTGTTTGAAGTCCCAGATGTTTTTCAATTGTAGAAATTCAGCCCTTCCTTTGCCGACCCGCGCCCTCATATCTGCGTCGTATTCGCCTTGATTGTTGATGATGCTCCCCAGATATGTAAAGGTGTTAACGTCCTCCAAGGCGTGTCCATCAAGAGTAATTTGGTTAGCGCATGTTATAATTTTATCGCAGAATCTTGCTGCGAACCTGCTGCTACACTGGTTGTCTTTTCTTGCATTTATTGTTGTGTGTGTGACAGAACAGCCGGACCACCTGAAAATTTCAGACCATCTGGCTGCATCCATGCTGTCTATTGTATCCTGTGATATTGACATCTTCCTAATCCAGTCGATCACCTGAAGAAACAGAAAGAATGACATTAAGCAACCTTACTTGACACCGTTCTTCACTAAAAATGAATCTGTCAGCTGTTCTTTTTATGCACGATTTCGTAGCGTAGTGAATGATATCAATAACTCAAATAATTTAATAATTTCCACACCTTAATAACAACCTGTATAAGACAATGATACCCTTAAAAATATTCTAAACAACCTCGTATAGTCTTTCAAAACGTTTGTTTTATATAAATTGTATTGCTTACAAATATTGTAGACTAGTTCATATTATTATTACGTAATATAACATTGATGTGTTCAGATTTATTTATCTTACCTAATTTTATTTTTTTAATCAAATGAAGCGTTTAATACATTTTCCTTAAGGGACTATGCAAACATTACGACAGAATGAACTTTTATAAAACGCATTAATTCCAAGTGAATTGCCTAATGAATGTTAACATTGCTTAGAGTTGACTGACGCAAAACTAGATTATTTGATTATCGTGCCAACAACAAAAACAGACATCGTTTATGTTTGAAAAAAATAATAATAATAATGGTAAGATCAAACAGATTTGAAAATTGAAACTTGAACAAACATTATGATTAGACAGATGGTCGTTGTTATTGTCTAAGGATATGATTAATTGGTTTGCGCTTGGTCCTGAAAGCTTCAAATTTCAAGAAATGTTGAATGTGTGGTAAAGGTGTGGGCTCAGTAATTTAGTGACGATGAATATCCGATATATTTTCTAAAATTCGTTTACTACTCGTCCTGATAACCGTTAATAGATAGCGGTAAATAGTCTATAAATCAGAAGACGATTTCGAAGCGTTGACTATGTTTACTACAGCACAACGCACAGATAATAAAGTTAGAGACATTCGAAACGAAAGTGAAACGACATGCTAGCGCCAAGGAGCAAATCTTTGAATTATTTAAGTGACTAACATTAAAGCTAGTTGAATGAATGTGTGTTTAGGTAGTAAGGAATGCTCAATCATACATATTTGCTCACACAAGAGCAATAATAATAAGTGAGTACGATGGTATAAATAAGTTGTTGTCGCTTTTCGAATGATGCTGTCTGTTAAATTAATTGATCAAAGGGCCTAAGCAAGTTTAATCATAAACGAACTCAAAGGTATGTGAGGCTCTATATGAGAAAATAGAAGGATATGGCTCTATGTGGCTCCCAAAAATCAATCAAGCTGATAAATATATGTGTACACAAATGTTGAGACGAATTATCAATAATGTAATTCACAGTCACATCTGTTTAATTTAAATAAGCAGTAATTAGCATATATAACTTACTTTAAAAAACACATCTGTAATATGATGCTGATAGATTTTCACACTGGCTTGATCTGTCTTTGTATTTCTGACCTTATGGTATTCAGTTTCTTGTTATATTTGTAAGCTACTAACTCAAGATAATTAAAGCAGGCACAATTGAGGGAGAAGAAAATTCATTAATTTTTACTGTGGTGTTTCGTTCTCTGATTGGGATGTTTTTTTCTCGTTGTGGAGCTTTCCTTGTTCTGCTAAACAACACAATCAGCACAAACTTCAAGTAGGAGTGAAGTATTCGAACTTCTCCAAGTTT
>OX103974.1:38108039-38142552 GCA_944470395.2 Schistosoma turkestanicum | reverse complement strand
AACGGGTAGTAGGTAAGGTTGGCTAATCGACTGACAAAGTACTGACACTTCATTCGTTGAGGTGATGAAGACAACCACTGATTACCTCAACAAACGATGTTGTTTAATGTAGAAGTAGGCTGCCAAAAATTTAGGGTCACCATGATGTCATTGACAAGAGGACTGAGCCCTATCAGTTGGTGTAAGGGACTATAAGACAATAAATAGTAATAGATGGTTGGAGACCATGAATGACATGGCTCAACATCCATTCTTTTTCTTCGCTCAACTTCTAAACTTCTGAATTCTTGATTATATTTTTTCTCTTTCTAAACATATTTCATAGGGAATCACATTTCACCTCCTAATCTTTTGTATTACCGATTTCATCTCTACCATTCTAATTTTGTGTGACGATTTGAACTGATCTACGTACGTACAAAGTTCCATGTTGTAACTGACTGACTAAATAAACTGTACTTCATCAAGGTAGACTATATGTACAGTAGTCTAGATTTACATAAGTTTAAAATGGTGGATAACTATTGGCAGTGTATTTGAGGTAGTTACGTTTGACCTTCAGGATGTTTGGCGATTACCGTCGTCAAGAGTGCTAAATGTTTTGACGTGAACATTCTCTCTAGCTTCCTTTTCTGGTCATTTTTGATGTGTTGATAATTGTGGATCGTTTAGTGCGCGTTAGTTACAAATAAAACTCGTCCTGTAGGCCCTCCGACGATACTGCTGGTCCCAAGCACGTATGAAGGAGGATTGTTAGGATTAGATTTGGCGACCTCATACCGTAAAAAAACGAACTCGCTACAAAAGGCTAACAAGAAAAAGATTCAAACTTTTTAAACTCTGATATGGGAGTTTGAATGTCTTGATTTAAAAGAGTTATGACGTCTCATGAAAAAACCCGAGTTCCATCAGAAGTCATGAGGCTAAAGCCCCTTCTGACAACCAGAGCCCTTCCACGGTATGGACAGCTGTGAAGTAACATCCGCCCTCATACCCATTAAAACACACGAAAGTTACAATTAAATGTATCACTTGCCTAACCTCTGCCTCACTGAACCAGTATCTCAAGGCGTTAATGCCTAACTCTAATCAACCTACGGTATTGCGCAACCTCATCGACTTAATTTGATGAGCGCTGCACCACACTCTAACAGGGTTGAACTTCACTGGTCATGACTTCTCACTAGAACTCGAAGAAACACCGTTTTTAATCCCATAGAAAGTATCACTTATGTTAGGATTAAAGGCGCATCATAGTGATGGGCGCTTAATAGTGTTTTGTTTCTTGTTAACCACACTCAAATAGGCAACATTTCAACACAGTGAACATGATTACTTAGACTAATGATTGAATTTATGACTGTGACCTCTGCATTTTATTCAGTTTTTCAGCATTTAATAAGATGAGAGAAATTGTTTGAGTGTCTGATACACATAACAGATATTAAAAGTGAGTTAAGACAAACTGATAATATGACAGATTTATTGCCTGTATTATAGAGTTAATAAATGAATATCCTGGAGATGTCAAGAGATTATTTTCAAGATGAACGGATATGATACTCATAAAGCAGAGGCATTTCCACTAAATGTCTTATTTATTTACTTACGCTTGTTACCCCCAGTGGAGCATAGACCGCCGACCAGTATTCTCCAACCTACTCTGTCCTGGGACTTCCTTTCTAGCTCTACCCAATAACTGTTCATTCTTCTCAAGTCTGTCTCCAATACTCGTCGTACTATATATATATTCTTTGGTCTTCCTCTTTTCTTTTGGCCTAGAGGATTTCAAGTTAGGAATTGTCTTCTGACAGAGTTGGTTGATTTCCGCAATGTGTATCGATCCACCTAAAGCAAGTCTTCATAATTTGTTCCTCAGATGCAATCTGGTTTATTCTCTCCTACGGTAGGTTGTTGCAGACGATGTTCGATCAGTGAATTTGTAGTATCGTGTGTAGACAACTGTTAATAAACACCTGAATCTTTTGAATGATGGCTTTCGTAGTTCTCGAAGTTTCCGCTTCATACAATAAACTAGTTTTGACATTCATATTGAAATTTCTGATTTCGCTGTTGGTTGTAAGATAGTTGTTTTAAATTATAAATGTTCTCCAGGTGAAAAGATACTGCCCTTGCTTCGCCAATCCGCGCTTTCACGTCTGCAACAGATCCACCTTGCTCATCAATGAGGCTGCCCAAATATATGCATGTTGTGTTGTATCGAAGGATCTTACACTTCCACTAATTATCACCGATTGTTATCATGGCAATTGTGATATGATCTGAGCCCTAATCAATAAATCTATACAGTGTTCTTATTGAATGAGATTGGTCATTTAAGTTCAATAATATATTAATAACAATTGAAATCATTTTAAATTTAACTATCTCATAGGCTAATATTTCTTTTCTTTTCCCCTTCTTAGGGTAATTGGATTCATTTATTGAAATTGGCACGTTTACTTCGATTGGCTAGATTATTTCAAAAAATTGAACGTTATTCTCAATATAGTACAGTAATATTGGGTTTATTAATGTGTATGTTTTTTCTTGTTGCTCATTGGTTCGCTTGTGGTTGGTATTGTATTGGTAAAGAGGAATTTAAATCGAAACTTACAAGAGAATATAGTAAGTTAATGAATTGGTTTACTTGTTTATGTAATTTTAGTACGTTAAAGTGATTTTATTAATAGACTGGAATTCAACGGGTAAATCATTATAACTAAAGATCAATACACACCTTAATCACACAAAAATCATGAACGAATCATAATTAGACCACCATTAGAAACCTGTTAGCACTGGACGGTCGTTTCTTCCTGGTATAGGACTACTCACCAGTGGCATCGCACATCCGCGACTCCTGCTACTAGCAGGATTCGAAGCTAGGACCTTCGGTCTTGCGCGCAAACACATAACCTCTGGATTATATTTGATCTGTGAATAGTTAACATTCTTTAATGTAGATATAATATACTAGTCATAATAGACTGGCACAATACAATTTACTCATTTGATCTAAATCAAATTGTCCAAGTTGTTTTACTGAAACATCAATAAATGTGGCTCGAAACGCAACATTCTTATTTTACAGAAGCCGTTTTTCTTTATTTTATCCTAACAAATTCGAACATAATCAACAAGGTATATTCACTCCTTGTTAAGGACGTTAGATCCTCAAGACTCACTTCATAAAAGTCTTCATTTTGGATTTTATTCATCAGCTGATCAGTTGACTTTGAGATCACATTTTCTACCACGAAAAGCCTTGGCTGTGATTGGCTGATGTGTTATTTTAGTGTGCTATTTTTGTGACTCTCTCAAGGACGTTTCTACGATGTATAAATAAACGCGATTTGTGTGCTTGAGATCATTGTGCTTGCTGGATGTTTGTAGAATACACTTTCTACGCTATATCAAGACTTTTCATTAGTTCCTTTGGGTCAACGGATCAGAGTAGCCTACCGTGTCACTGGTTCATTGTCTCGTTCTCGTTTATCTATCGACTAAGATGAACCTGTTGTAATAGTTTCAAGCATAGCAATTGACGAGCATAACACTTCTTGATTCTACTTATTTTGTTCAAAAAAAAGAAATAAAATTCACTTCACTTTTCAATGTAAAAAACAATTTATCATTAAGTACTTGTCTTGTCTTTTACTTATTCCTACAGGAATTTAACAATTTGTAAAGACAAGAGAAAAAGTGTTAATGATATATATGTTTTTGAGATAAGATTTCTGAATTAAGAAAAAATTTAATAAAGCTTTTGAGAAAACTATGTTTTATGAAGATCATTTGCATACTACTCTCACTACATTTATATTTATGTCCAAAAAAATTGTGGTAAAAATTACTTGTCTATGAGATTTTTAACTATGAAAAAAGTTACTTCTCGATATATTCCTCAATTGGTGGTTATTTTTTGAATTAAAGTTACGGAGATCATTGTTTTTACATATTGAAATCATGAATCAATCATTGTTAGGCTATCGTTAGAAATCTGGAAGCACTGAAAGACGGCCGTTTCGTCCTGTTGTGGGACTCATCAGTTTCAGTGCGCATCCACTACTCCTGTCAGTCTTGCGCTCGAATGCCTAATCTCTGGTATATATTACGAATATGAGCTTGTATTTGTCAGGAATACCTTAACTTTCACACGTATCGTTGAAATCATGAACTGATCAATGTTCGACCACTAGTGAAAACAAATTGGAAGTAATGGACGGCAGTTTTGTCTTGAAATGGGACTCATCAGTAACAGTGCGCATCTACATTGATTTTTGTAAAAATTTTCTCAATTTTGTCACGTCCCAAAGTATTAATGAGAAACAGTCATAGTTGCTTCTAAGTCAAATCAAGCATGAAAGAAATGTATCATAGATGACAGGCTACTGAAATCAAAGTGTCATAAAATATAGATTAGACAGCTATTCAATAATCTTCGTTCTTTAAATAGTTGTCCAGTTAAACCATGTGATTATGTGAATGACCATCTAATCAGCTACACACAAACTGATTATGTCTCACTAATTTTAGCTAGTTTATTGAATAATTCATCTAAAAGTAGGCCAATATAACTAGTTAGGATTTAAACATACTTTGATTAAAAGAGTTTTGTAGAGATTTATTCTAATTTGCAGATTATATTCATCACAAATAGATTTCATTTAGGATAGCATTGAATATCCAGTGGGAACGGAGAACACCTACAATCCTGTCAAGGATGGAATTCCAGGCCTTCAAATTTCATAGTGAACGATTTACGATTCAAATACTAGCTGGGCACTCAATAGTGAATTGGAAGATCGACTGAGACTAAAATTATGTCGTTTGACATTACATAAGCAGTTATATTAATTAGGTCCCCACCACAAGATTTGCGGGTCTGAGATTTGATTGCTGGTGGGGTTTTGAGTGTGTATTACTCAGGCATTTCATACCAGAATGGAGCATCTGTTCTACCTATTTCCCAATAATACTGATATTGATAGCTATTCGAATGGAATATAACCAATAAACTTTGATATATCGCGCAAAATATCTCCATTTATGGTTTCCTGTATGAAAACATATTTAGTAATTAAATATGCTTGAGAAGATAGTCAACAACAAACTGAACTGTTGTGATGGATTAGAATACAGAACCATGCATAGAGGACTGCTGACAGACTCGTTCGAAGTAAAGATCAGTGTCAGGCAAGGATGCTTACTCTCATCCTTTCTCTTTCTCCTGGTGATTGAATGGACTAAGATGTCAAAATAGGGGGGAGCGCAGTATACATTAGAGAGCAGCTGGATGATATAGACTTTGAAGATGATCCGGCTCTTCCATCCCACATGCAACAACAAATGCAAGAGAAGACGACCAGTGTAGCAGCAGATTTTAACATGCACAAAGGAAAAAGCATGATTATCCGATACAATACAATATGCACTAACCAAGTCACACTTGCTGGTAAAGCTTATGAAGATGTGTAAACCTTTGCAAATCTGGTCAGCATCACTGATGAGCACGGTGGAGATGATACAGATGTGAAGGCACGGTTCGGCAAAGTAAGGACAGCATTCCTACGACTGAAGAACACCCACAATTCAAAACAAATATCGACAGACACGAACGTCACAACTCTCAATACAAATGTCAAGACAGTTCTACTCTATGAAGCGAAAACTTAAACAACTACGAAAGCTATCATCCACAAGACACAGGTGTCTATCAACATTTTTCTACACAAGATACTATAGATCCACTGATCAAACACCATCTGCAATAATTCATCGTAGAAAAGGACAAACCAGATTCCAGGAGAGGATGAAATTAGGAAGAGGATAGGATACACATAGAGGAAATAACCCAACTGGGTCACGAGACGAGCGCTAACTCAGTAATCGCAGAGGAAAAGAAAAAAAGGAATACTAACGAGTCGGAGATGGGCATGAAAAGAATGAATAGAAATTGAGAAGAACTCTATGTATGGAGAGCAGAGTTGGTTAGAAAACGGTAGTTGGCAGCCTATGCTTCATTAGAGGTAACAGGCCCAAGTTAATAAGCAAGCAAATAATTAAGGGATGAGATTCCACATTACTGAAGAATAGAACAAATTCAATTTCCAGTCAATTTAATCGTTCTTTACTTTTTCATGCAGTCAACTACATTCGGACTCGTGTATTCACTATACCTTAAACTATTACAAGCTTTTCATTAGAACTCTATTCAACCACACATGTAAACATAACATCGAGAATGGAAGAATGCGAAAGAACTTATCTATTTTTATAGACTTAACTGCAATATTACTGATCATAACTGATAAGAAAAGAAATTATTATTTCCTTACATTTGTTAACTTTATATCCTATGACTTGACTAGGCCTGATATAATCGACTACCTATGAAAATACGCTGAATATACATACACAAAGATCAAAGGCAATAATCTGATAGGCGAGCATTTATCATACTCAAACAGAATAAAACTAAACAGTATTTTGTTTTTTTTCGTGTGTAGGTTATTTTTTACTTGACAAGCGACTTTATTTACATAAATATATCAAATTAGTTAACTAAAAATATGAAAATATGTCAAGAATCGACATGGTTTATATTATATTTATTGTACTAACTTGTCCTAACTAGTAAATTATTTAGTCCAGTATTGTTAGAGCCCCGTTTTATATTGTAATCGTGAATTAATCCTTGTTAGACCATCATTAGAAATCAGGAAGTATTGGATGGCAGTTTCGTCCCAGTATGGGACTCATCTGCAATGCGCATCCTTAACAACACAAACGAGAATTGAACCCATGAGCTTTAGTCTCGTGTTCAGATGCTTGAGCATCAGATCACTAAGCTGGCATCTGATGATGTCAATATTTAATCAATCTAAAGATTTCGCGTAATCTCACCCATTGTCTTCTGCATTTATTACCCATTCAGGGTTGAACTCCACTGGCCATGGCTTCTCCCCACGAAGCTAGTCACTAGTTAGCACATTTTATGATTTTTGTCTTGCGTCAAAACCATGAATCAGTCATTACTGTTGAAGAGTTCCATACTAAGACGAAACGGCCATCTTTCAGTGCTTCCAGATTTCTAATAATGGTCTAACAATGATTAGTTCACAATTCCAATGTAAAACATCAATCTCCATAACTCTATACTGGAAAATACTAACTCTGTAAAGGTTAATATCTTGAAGTTTATGTTTCAGAAATGTCTTACAGCTAACTGACTATTCATCATATGTATTTTCTTTCCAAATATTTCTTCTAATCCTATAGGTTGGTTATATGAATTAGGTGAACGTATGCAAGTGAATCGTTCATATACAACAACCAATCGAACTAATAATGGTTTAACAAGACGTGCATTATATGTTTCAAGTTTATATTTTACAACAACTAGTTTAACCAGTGTTGGATTTGGTAATGTTTCACCGAATACAGTGAATGAAAAAATTTATGCTGTGATTACAATGCTGATTGGAGGTAATTTTAATGATTTTTTTAAGTTCAAAATATAATATGATATGATATTATTTCATGTTCTGTAAAAAGAATTTTGAACGCTGTTTTATCAACAGTTAGACAAAAGAAAAGGTCATGTATAAAATACTTGCTTACTTTATTCTTCTGTTACCCTTAATGTAACATAAGCTGCCAACCAATATTCTCCAACCTACCGTGAACTAGGTCTTCTTTTCTAGTTCTAACCGACTGCTATGCATGCATTCTATATCTGCTTTCTATTCACAGCATAATATGTTCTTCGCTTTTCCCTATTTTTTCTTTGGCCTTGAGAATTCCAAATAAACGCTTGTCCCATACTGTCGCCACTGTTATGTTCGTCACTAGGTACGCTTGAAGCTATTCCGAATTCATCTTAGTCGATAAACGAGAACGAGACAATAAATCAGCGTCCAGGTATGCTACCTTGAATCCCAAACTGCAAAACAA
Source organism: Schistosoma turkestanicum (assembly GCA_944470395.2). Lineage (NCBI taxonomy): Eukaryota > Metazoa > Platyhelminthes > Trematoda > Strigeidida > Schistosomatidae > Schistosoma > Schistosoma turkestanicum. The sequence continues at coordinate 38,134,593 of OX103974.1, read as the reverse complement.
AAGTTTTGATATAGCGTAGAAATTATATTCTACAAACACCCAGCAATCAGACAATACGATCAAGCACACAACTCTCGTTTATTTATAATACATCATAGAAACGTCCTTGGGACAGTTACGAAAATAACACACTAAAATACACAGCAGCCAATCATAGCCATGAATTTTCCTGGTGGGAAATGAAATCTCAAGGTCGACTGATCAGCTCATGTTCGAAAACGTGAAATTTAAAATAAGGCATTTATCAAGCGAGTTTTGGGGATCTAACATACCCAACATCTTGTGACGCTGGTGAGTGATTTCCTCACCTCCTATGCTTCTTCCTAGTTTCTTCCTGGAATATGGTTTGTTCTCTCCTACGAAAGAATGTTGCAGACGGTGTTTGATCAGTGGATCCGTACTTACTTACTTACTTTTCCGGTTAGTGTTTTTCTGGCAAGTTCGTTTTTTGGTAGGATGGGGACGCCAACTCACCATGCCCATCCCTCCTCCTTTATCCGGGAATGGGAGCAGTAGTAGCCCTGAACGTTCTACAGGTGTAGTTAGTGGATCCGCAGACGTATTTAATTTATTTTATCACACTTTCATTAAATCTATAAACTTTATAGTTCATCACTTTTTATCATTATCAATTCATGTCAACTAGAGACATTCAAAATTGTCATACAATACCTATTGAAACAGTTATATTTCTGATAAATACATTGTCAGCATCAAACTATTCACTCATTATTGCTCAAAACAATTCTTTATCTATCCTAACTTAACAAATAATAAAACACGAATCATAGAATAAATGTTCAATGGTGTGAATTTGTTATGATCACAACGACATTGAATAATAAATGAAGAATGAAACATTTTATTTTCTTTATTGTCTAACACACATGAATGCATCAATAAACAATTATAAGAAAATTATTCTTGTCTATTTGGTTTATCGGATTAACACGTACACTTTCACTTCATATTGATACATTGAAATATTCTTCCAAGAATTGAAAAAAACCCCTAAATCCAATGAAGAAATATATTTTGAGACAAAGTTTTGGAGGTTTTGTGATTTTACACATTTGAAATCATCAATCAATCATTGTTAGAACACCATTAGAAACCTGGAAGCACTGGATGGCCGTTTCGTCCTGGTATGGGACTCATCAGCAGTGCGCATCTTCGAGTCCTGCTCCTCGAACCCGCGACCTTCGGTATTGTGCGCGAACGCCTAACACTCGGACCACTGGGCCGGCATCCAACGGTGTCAATGTCTAACTCTGATAATATTGTTGTTTTCGACTAGATCATCATCAGGCTTTACTCTCTAATATACATGAATGATTTAAATGAAAATGTTAAACCTATCAAATCAGTATGAGTCAGTAATCACAATGAAATGAAATAGATTACTTCACTACACATAAAAGGCAAAAGTGCAAGTTGATAGTAGGAAGACAGGTTTATTGATAATAGTAAGAGAAATATCAAATACGATAACAAAAGTTTTTGTCCATATTAGTAGGTCAGACGTGGATAAATATACTTAAAATAATCATTACAAAACATTAAAAACCATTACGTTATAAGAAGTGTGTACATAATCAGACAATAAAGAATATAAACGCAAAGAAGTAGAAAATTACCAACAAATACATGGTTTGAAAATAATGCTAATAATAACAAAATAAAATTTACTAGTTACAAGTTGAAGAGGCGAGCCAATTTTTAAACACGTTTAGTCATATCATCCTCACAGGTCTTGTCGTAGGCGAGATATCCGTTTGCTGACTAAAGGATGAGTGTACTGTGCAGTAGTTCACTCCGTCTTACTTTATGGCTGTGAAACATGGCCAGTGAGAGTAGAAGATATTCGTCGGTTATTGGTTTTCGATCATAGGCGTCTTCGAAGCATTGCTCGTGTATCCTGGGACAACCGAGTGAGCAATGCTGTTATTAGGAATCGGGTGCTAGGTAAGAATGGCAGATCAATAGATGAAGTGATGAAACTTCATCAGTTGAGGTGGTTGGGACATGTGTTACGTATGCCGAACCACCGACTGCCTCGACGAGCTTTGTTTTGTAGTGTAGGAATAGGTTGGAAGAATGTTAGGGGCGGCCAAACCAAAACATGGCAGAAATCCATGAAGTCATTGACAAGTGGACTTAGCCATGTCGGTAGTTGTCAACTACCTGGTTGGGGTCCGCGAGATGATAATAATCGATGGTTAGAGACCTTGAATGACATTGCTCAAAATCGTTCGCAATGGCGCCGGTGCATTTATTCTTTGTGTTCTCTCAAATCCTAATCTTCTGGATTCTTCAACACCTCTAGTTTTGACTTTCTAAACTTATCTCATTGAGTCATACTTCTTCAATAATATCTTCTAATCCTAATCTCTCCGATTACTTCCAATACCTTTACTACCTCTTCTACTATTGGATTTGAATTGACAATTACATCTCTGTGCTGGTTAAGGTATGGCAACATGAACTGATATACTTACGTATGAAGTTCTATGTTGCACCTGACTGACTGACTGACTGACTGATACAGGTCTTGGCATTGTAAATAATTTATCCGAAACAAAATCTTATTGTTAAATCTTTCTCAATGGGTCTGTTAAATGTTTTCCAGTCTATTTTTTATACTCGATCGTTCGTTATTGATTTTTGTAATTCACTCTTTTATCTTGTTTAAATAATCGTTTTTATTGATGATAACCTGGTTTCGTGATGAATTAAGTTCACATAAAACTTATTTATGCTTTCTTCATCTAAATCTATTTCGCGATTTAATTATTTTAGGCATCAACAATCAACCAATTGTTGATTTAAATTTACGAGTTCTATAGTTTGGACATGAAAAAATTTTTGAAATAAAGTTTGAACGTCCACTTATTAAAGTCACAATATTCATAACCTCCGGATAATGTTTTTAATCTTGTCTTATAGAAATTAACAGTTTAAAAAAATTTATGTAGTAAATCTCACTTCTCGAATCTATGTGTTTGTATTACACTTCAAGTTGCAACAGTTTTATTCTTGCATCAACCACTATTTGAACATACTTACTTACTTACTTACTCCTGTTACCCCCAATGGAGTATAGGCCGCCCGCCAGTCTTCTCCAACCAACTCTGTCATGGGCTTCCCTCTCCAGTTCTGTTCAATTTTTGTTCATTCTTTTCATGTCTTTCTCTATTTCTCAGCCTAATGTGTTCCTTGGCCTTCCTCTTTCCCTTTTGCCTTGAGGGTTCCATGTGAGGGCTTGTCTTGTGATGCAGTTCGGTGCTTTTCGCAGTGTGTGTCCTATCCACTTCCACCGCTTCTTCATGATTTCCTCCTCCACTGGAATCTGGTTTGTTCTCTCCCACAGTTCGTTGTTGCTGATGGTGTCTGGCCAACGTATCCGAAGTATTTTGCGTAGAAAACTGTCAGTGAATACTTGAATATTATGGATGATGGCTTTGGTAGTTCTCCGAGTTTCCGCTCCATACAGTAGAACTGTCTTGACATTTTGTATTGAAAATCCTGATTTTGATTTTGGTTGACAATTGTTTGGAGTCGCAGATATTTTTCAACTGTAGAAATGCAGCCCTTGCTTTGCCAATCCGTGCCCTCACATCTGCATCGGATCCACCTTGATTGTCGATGATGCTGCCCATATATGTAAAGGTGTTAACGTCCTCCAAGGCATCTCCATCAAGAGTGATTTGGTTGGTGCATGTTGTGTTGCATCGGAGAATTTTGCTTTTTGCTTTATGTATGTTGAGACCGACTGCTGTAGACATGTTCTTTTAATCTATCTGTGTTTTGATGTGATATGACAACCTGAACTTATGTACACTTACGTACAAAGTTCTACGTTGTAACTGACTGATTGACTGACTGACTGATGATGAAACACTCAATGAAAAGAAATTTCTTCTCTATGCTTACTCTTCATTTGATTATTGATTACTGAATTCAGATGTATTTTTAGAGAATAAATAAATCATTATCTTCATTTTTTGTTTCGTCTGTAAGACACATTATCTTGTTAATACAGAATCAGAATCAAATAAATAAGTAATCAGTGCGACGAAATAGACTAAAAGAGTATTCATGAGAGATGACAGCAAATATATGATAAAAAAAAATATGTGAAAAATATTCTTTGTCCAAAAATTTATCAAGGCAACTGTTTTGCAGGATTCAATCATGTGATGATCAGGTTTTGTTTTCTTCTGTTTGTCTGTGGGTTTTTTCGTTTGTCTAATATTGTAGTGAAGAAGAATACAGGTATTTAGCGAAAATTACAGAGTTACTCAGTAAAATTGGAAAACCATATTGTAAATCGTTCATTTGCAAAATATCAGTCCATCATATCGAACTGGACGACTGTTCCTGTTACAAAACATCAATCCATTGTCACTACTATTCATGCGTTTAATACAAATTCCATTGTGTTCTAACTCTTCCTTTCTTGTTGATCTTCCCCCATCTTCTGCTGTCAGACATTACGTTGACACTCACGTCACATACTACTTATAAGTAGCTCGCACCACAATATGACTTTTAATTTAACTAGTTAAAGTAATATTTTCTATAACATTGATGTGTTTCTCAGAGTGATTTAACCAAAATAATAATTTTCACTGTGAAGTTTGTTCTCTTAGTTATTCATCCTATTTTATATTTGTATGGAATTTGTGTCAACTAATATCATCCGGTGTTTGTAGAATCTTTCTATGTATGGATGAGTGTATTATTCTGGGGTCATATTGACTTCGTATTTCTCTTGAATGAAAACCATAGTGGTGTCCAGTTCGAAGTACTGGAGATAGTTAATTTAGTGATTACAACAGTTCCTGAATAAAAAAAACTGTTAGAACTAATCATTGTTAAATGCCTCTTATTCGCTTTATGTAACCTGTTATATCAAATAAACTGACTGTTTTATAGACAGAGATAGATATTGATTGTTTGTAGGATTTAAACTGAGGTTTAGATTGAGGAATAACTCTCACGGAAGTTTAGACACTTGTCTTGCCCAGTTTAAATTCAAAACAAGTGATTTGGGTAAATGACAGTTCTAATATTCATCATAAATACAATTATACATCATTACCTAAACAAATATTACCACTCAGTTATTCCACCAACAATTGTTCAATTAATCAAATGAATGATATTATGTCCCTTCTGGATAGATCAGATTCGTTCGATAGATAATTTTTGGTTGCTTTATAACACAGAGTGTTTTCTATTCTGGAAAAGTGCTACAATTCCAGTCCACACAAGCAACTCAATCAAAAGAGGAACAAATCAATATGGCCATCGTAATAACTAAGTATCAACTTAAACAACACAAAAGCAGTTCAGAAGGAAATATAGAAACTCAGTAAAGGCACAAATGAAATAGAAACTATAATAAAATACAAATATTATCACCTCAAAATGGAATCGAAAAGACTAACCAGATGTACAACTGAAAGAATCAATAAGAACAAATTACAAATGAATTTTCACAAACAAAGCCTTCAGAAAAATGGATCTTACATGACTAGCAGTGGATTCAAGGATGCACGTTTCGTTCTATATACACTTCGTCAGCTAAGCATACCTACATGTTTGGGTTGATATTCACTCTATGAACTGAAACCTAGCACCATTCGCTTCAAACGACATTACGTTATCCACTAAGCTATTCAGTCAAAACAGCCACTGGTTTGTGCTATGCGATGACGTTCAATTCGTTTGCGTTGGTTGTTGGAATATATTCATTGATGTTAAAGACTGCAAATGATCATTTTCTTTTGGTTTATACCCAACTCATTTAGGCTGCCTCGACACAACTATATCACAAACGGTGTAAGTAAAAATGTTTGGCGAACAGCAGTGGAATTCAGGACATACGTTCTGTCCTCTTTGGAACATGAGTCTAGTTAACTTGAAAAATTATTGATAACAGAAAGTATTGATGCGTTAATCTCTGTATAATGAGCGAGTATTAACTGAGATTTATTGATTTTCAGTTATCAATAAATCTTACTTTTCAGTGAATCTACTTTCGACCGCAACATTATTTACACACTTTGACGACATTTTAGATTTGTCAAAATATTCCAGGAACATACGTCACTGACAAGTACAACCAAGTGTGAGATTTTTAATCATGCATTTTCTAACACTTCCAAATCACTTCCAAATATGTCAAACTGTAACAAAAATCCTTGATTAACCTTTTAATAGATACGTCTTTTAAACAAGATTATTCTAAAACCATTCAATAAAAATTTATCTCTTTTTAAACAGAATTGTCAATAGAATGGATACAAATAAAATTAGTCCCTATTTAATCCAATATATGTATCCCATATACATTTTTAAAATCAACAATTCAAGATCTTAGGGGGAGAATAAAACGGTGAATCCTATGACACGCCCATGTGGTCAACGAGCCATAACTAATCACATGTTTGTTTAATCCTTTAGCACCGGTCAGATTCTATTGATGATGTTTAATAAAACCGGAAATCAAACTACTGACTATCTAGCGTCAATATTATTGTTATTATCAGTTAAAAAATAGAGATCAAGTGAACAGAAAGTTTACGTTCTAAAGAAAAATATGTTTACTTGCAGGTCCGGGGTTCGATCCCTGATAGCAGGATCGTGGTTACGCACTGTTGAGTAATAATTTAACAGTATTGTGATAAGCGTCTTCTCAGTGCCTTCCTATTTTCAATGGTTCTCCAACTAAGATCATTACAGAATATTAAGTATATAGACATTAAATCACATTAAATCTCTGTGTTAATTAAATTTCTATTATTCATTTGAAATCATGAATCGATCACTGTTAGACTAGAAACCTAAAAGCACTGGACAGCCGTTTCGTCCTGTTATGGGACTCACCAGCAGTGCACATCCACGACTCCTGCCCCTGGCAGGATTCGAACCTCGGACCGGTTCGTTCGTTAGGCGCGCGGAAGCCTAACCTCTGGACCACTGAGCCGGTGCTTAATGTTGTTAGTGTTTAATGTCTATCAATTCAAGGTCTTGCGCAAGCTCATACACTGTCCTCGGTAGTTACTGTCTACAACCGAAGAGGTTGAACTTCACTGGTCACAACTTCCCACTGGAACTTGGAGAAGATTCATTACGGAACTAGTCACTAGTGACCACATGTAATTGCATTACGGGGTTGTGAAAATTGGTAAGCTATGCATTTGATATCGGCTCAGTGGTCCAGAGGTTAGGCGTTCGCGCGCAAGACCGAAGGTCCTGGGTTTGGACCCTGCCGAGGACAGGAATCGTGGATATGCACTGATGATGAGTCCCTTTCCAGTGTTTCCAAGTTTCTAATGGTAATCTAACATTGATCGATTCATGAATTCAAATGTGTAACTCAACAATCTTCAAAACCTGGTGATACAGCTTTGATTATTCAACAAGATTCGATAATTAGATGGAGATCACTGATTTATGCGAAGTATATATCATTATATATATTCAATCCATTGCATTATCGGGGATAATTTGTAAAGTTTATTATAACATTGAGTCACCTAACTAGAATTTAATTAGCTTTACGGAGATGATAGGAATCACTTCTTCTCAAATACAATGAAAAATCAGGAAACATCAGAGAGTACTTTAGTTCTAGCAAAGGGTTTCTTAGTAATTTTGTTCTCAGTAGATTACTAAGGATCAAACCCTGAACGTTTGAGGTACGTGATAATCACCAGACCAATGCAGTTCAACCCTAATTAGTGTAGGCAGTAAATACCGAAGACAGTGGGCGAGGTTGCTCAAAATCCCTAGATTGATCAGAGTTAAACGTTAACACAGTTAGTTGCCGGCTCAGTGGTCCAAAGAGTAAGCTTCGTCCTGCGGGTGGTAGGAGTCTTAGATGTGCGCCGCTGATGAGTCCCATACTAGGACGAGGTGGCCATCCATTGCTTCGCGGTTTCTAACGATCATCTGATCACAATTTTAATCGGAATCTAACTGTACAGTTTTTTTGCATAGAGCAATAACCATCAACTGTACCGCTGATCAAAAAATTCTCTTTAACAATTAACTTGAGAAATTTTACGCTACAATTTCTATTGTTGTTATTTTTTTTTCTTTTAAACTTATTTAAATCAGCTCTTATGCATGCAGCAGTATTTGGTAATGTAACAACATTGATTCAACGTATGTATTCACGACGTTCTGCATATCAAACAAAAAATCAAGATTTAAAAGATTTCACCCGTGCTCATCATATACCAAAACCGTTGAAACAACGTATGTTAGAATTTTTTCAAGCTATGTGGGCTATTAATCGTGGTATTGATAAAGAGGCTGTAAGTTTATATTAAGATGATGATAATTAATAAAGTTTTTATCATTGTGTATTGGTTATTTGAACCTTATCATTGATAATTAGGCTTGCTATTGATCAGTCTCACATGGTATACGTCCATCCCGTACGGATCGCCTTTGGGTTACGGTTATTGTGGTGGTGGTGTTTGGTTCTCTGAGCTGGGTGTTTTGGTTGTGGAGCTTTCATTGTTCTTCTCCTGAACAACATCATCAGCACAAACTTCAGACAGAAGTGAAGCATTTGAATTTATCCACGTTTGATCTGTAGATTGTTCTGTTAAAATCGATGTTGATCGGTTGCTGTTGACCTTAAACCTGTCGTTGTTTGCACCTCTGTTTTGATTGCATCCCCTTTTTGATATGTTTCTTGATCCTATGTGTTGGGATAGCCAATCGAGAAGAAAGCCATGCACATTGTGGATTGATGAACTTATCGATTAAATGCTTAAATATCTCAAGGGCAGTCGATCGATGAACTATTGGATTTAATATTCAAATATTTAAACGACAATATCGATTATATGTATAACTGTATAAATACGCATGTTTGATTGTATATTTTTGATTCTGTTAATAAGTGTTCTCCAACGTCTTCCGTCTTCTTATTTTTGAACGATGGGAGTCTAACGTTCGGGGGTCATTAATACAGTGGTTTGGCGTTACATCAACCAGAAACATAAAACTATGTCGCCTATGATTTTCCTGATTGGTTGATAAATTAGGTCACTGTCGATGTGTTTGTTGATCGCTGATTGACCTGAGTGCCAAGCTTCTATTATTAGCTGAAGCGAATAGTGGGTAGCAGTGAACTCGCGTTTCGACTCTGTAGCTAAGTGATAACGTAAGAGTGTTTGTAGCGTAATGAATATCAGTGCTGAAATGTAGGTACATCTAGCTAAGGACGTGTCCTAAATAAAGCGAAACTCTCCTGCAGTTTTCCACTGCTAATAACGCTTGTAACAACAAATTATCGTTTATCTCAATCGGATTTAATAATTTAAACATATTTATATCATTCGATTTGGTGAAATATTTTTGAAAATGAATTTTTTGTAGCCAGTATTCGATATAATTCCTGAACTTCGTATACTGCTTGTCTTGATAACCGCTACTAAATGACACCTAACGGGGTATAAATAAATCAGATTACGAATAAGAAGCGTTGATTTCGTTAACAAAACCACAGGCATGGGGAGTGAAAGTGACAATGATATTAGAGTACCGAAGAGTAAATGAGTGGGTGAGTGACTGAGCGAGTGAATGAACAGGATTAAAATGTACATACTATGGACAGAGGAAAATTAGATTACTTAAGGGCATAACATTAAAGCGGGTAGGATGAATATGTGTGTCGGCGGTAAGCAATAAATACTCAGTCATACCTGGTCATACAAATGCGACAACAATAAGAGAGCACAAATGATACAGATAAGTTACTACTATGTGAACGACTGTCTGCTAAATAAGTGAATCAAAAGCGCTTAACCAAATTAAATGTCTTTAAACTCTAATGTATGTGAGTTGTTATAATTTCTGTATTTATATTTCCCTATTTAAAACAATCACATTTATAAAATGTGTAATCTGCAACTTGTCACATTCTCTTGTGAAATATTCTCAGAATGTAATATTAAGCTCAGAACTATATATAAATATATATAGAGAAATAAAACTATAATGTCTGAATAATAATATTTGATCAAGTTTCATGTTTCAATAAGTTTACTTGTCATCTTTTATTGTATTAAACAATTTGAAACGAAAAACTTTACTACATTTATACATACGGTTTGTATTAGTATAAGTTCTTTTAGCATTGCATACTTAGAAACTTCAAGCTTCTCAGTACTGACGATACACTCAGAATAGTTTGGATTTCAATGTTCAACATTTCCGTCAAAAGACACTTTTTCGAAATTCGGTGTGACTAAATCAATCTCATATTTGTTAAAATTCATGGGGCATGGATATTCTAACAAAGCTGTGAGAAAATCATTTGAAAACATGAAATTTCTGGTTATAATAAGCATGTTATTTGGCGTAAAAAATCGTTCCGCTGGTACTTTCATACATCATGAAGTAACTTGATAAATGGAGCGACTTTGGAAAAACCTCTTTATGCTGAATAGCTTACTTATTCACTTACTTACATCTTTTACCCCTAATAAAGAATAGGTTGCCGATTCACTGCACAGCGTGTTCTTTGGTCTACTTATTTTCTTTTGGCCTTGAAGGCTTCAAGTTAGGGCTAGCCTAATGTTGAATGACTACCCCATTCTATTATCATTTACGATAAGGGAAGGTTTTTGGGTTTGATCCCTTTGTTAGATTGCCGATTCACAATGATTTATAATCACGAACTATGACTAAACAGTCGCTTAGTTTACCAGAATTTCAAGTATTAACTCATCCGAAATCACTCAGTAATCAGAATGTTTCCTCTCCAAGCGAATGGCTTGTTATGAAGCATCGGAGATTTAACTTCCTATTCATTTAGATATGATAAATCTATCCTAACCTTCAAAGATTAACTATATATGATCTTTTATTTAACTTGACATTGTAGATTTTACAATCATTCCCTGAAAATCTACGCGGTGATATTGCTTTACATTTGAATCGTGAAATATTATCATTGAGTTTATTCAAAAGTGCAAGTCCTGGTTGTCGAAAATGTTTAGCTCAATTAATTACAACACGTTTTGCTACACCTGGTGAATATCTTGTTAATCAAGGTGATGTATTACGATTTATTTATTTTGTGTGCAGTGGTTCGTTGGAAATACTTGGTGAAGAAGGTACAGTTGTTGGATTGTTAGGTAAGTTTTTTGTTAAAGCAAATTATCTTACTAATAAGAAATAAATGCCCATTTTTTCAAAATAAACGGCCTTATATATTGTTATTTAAAGTATCACTACCAAGATTCAAATAAACCAAACATTGAATATATTATTCAACTTGAAATAAATAAGATTATTCCGTTGTTAATATTTTGAGTGAAATTCGATCAGTGTTGATTGATATATACGTATACTATGCTCATTGTTTCGATTATAGAATGTGACGAGCAGTGGAATCCAAGATGTGCATTTAGTTTTACTTGCCACTCGTCTTTGTCTGGATGTACTTGTATTTCAGTATTGATATTCACTCCGAAACTCGATCTCATTACCGTTTGTTTCAAACACTAATTATGGGTTGCAGGTACACCCAGCTGACGGGTCCCAAATAGAACAAAACGCACGTCCCTGTCCAGGACAGAGCAGGTTTGAGAATAATGGTCGCTGGCCTATGCTCCATTATGGGTAACAGGCGAAAGCAAGTAAGCACGTTCTGGATTCCACTGCTAATCATATATTATCTATTCTTGACATGCTTGAACTATTACGAGTTCACCTTACTCGGTTAACGAGAGCGGAGACAAATGATGCGGTGACACCATAGGCTATTCTAATACGTTGTCCCGACCAGGTTAACTATATCAAGAAGTAGAAAGTGTATTCTATAAAAACTCACAAAATACGAGGTCATCAAGCACACAAACCGAGCTTATTTATACATCATTGAAACGTCCTTGGGAGAGCCACAAAAATAGCGTACTAAAATAATAAATCAACCAATGACAGTCAAGAATTTTCCGAATGGGAAATATAATCTCAAGGTCAACTGAGCAGCTTATGCGCACCAACACAAAAAATCTAAAATAAGAACCTTTTCCGAGTGAGTTTTGGAGATCTAACGTCCCCAACGATCCTATTGAATATGTGGTGCGCGCTACTTATAAGTAGTATATGACGCGAGTGTAAACGTAATGTCTGGCAGCAGAAGATGGGGGAAGATCAAGAAAGGAAGAATTAGAACACAATGGAATTTGTATGAAACGTATGAATAGTGAAATGTAAGACAATGGATTGATGATGGATTGAAGATTTGCAAATTAACCGTTTACTATATGGTTTTCCTATTTTACTGAGTAACTCTGTTATTTTCGTTAAATACAATTTTGGTTGCCCTCACCTGTGTTCTCCTTCACTACAAAAATAGTGCTTATATCAAAATCAGGATATATTTCTGATATCCTAATAAGATGTGACTAAAATTACTTACATTTTTCAATCGGTTGGTGTTAAACTCTGGATGATTCCGTAATTGATACTGAATAGTTGTATGATTCTGCTTAGAACAGATGAGAACGATAAAATAAAACGTTTACATACTTTAAAACTGTATACTACAGACTAATAAATCGTATACTTACTTACTCCGGCTGTAGAAGCTTTGGGGCTACTGCCGGTCCCAAGCCCGGATGAAGGAGGATGGTTTGGCATGTGGTTAGTGACCCCATCCCACCAAAAAACTAACTTACCAAAAAAATCGCTAACCAGAAAAGTAATAAACCGTATACAAAGTACAACCAGTGCACTGTATTTTTACTGATTAAACAAGTCACCTCACTAAACTTGAAGGTATTAATTATTATTTTAACTTATGATAGGCTTTAAGTACAACCGATGCTTATAATGAAGTGTAACACTATATAAATTCAGTTTTCAAAATGTTTCTGTCATCAAAATTACAAAATCTTGAAAAATTTTACACGATAATGAGAACCTATATCTTTCTAGTTTGAAATAATACAAGAATATACCAATGCCTAATCAGAAAAACATGACTCAACTTACACAAGTTCTAATTTTCAATAATAAAGTAGGGGCTTTTCAATTATTTTGAGTACTTTGCACTGTTTTTGCATTATAGGGTTATGGAGATTGTAGTTTTTAAACAGTAAAATCATGAATGAATCACTGCTGAACAACCATTAGGAACCTAAAAGCACTAAATGGCTGTTTAGTCCCCTAATATGAGACTTATGAACAATGCGCATCCACAACTCATGCTACTACTCACAGAAAATATAGTCCCGCACCTTCAATCTTGCTCACGAACGCTTAACCTCTGCACCACTGAGCCGTCATCGTACGGTGGCACTGTCTAACTCCAATCAACCCATGGTTTTTGAGCGACCTCACCCATTGTGTTCCGTATTGACTGCCCTACACCCAACAGGGTTCAACTCCACTAGTCACGTCTTCTCACTGGTTTGCACGCAAGGCCAAAGGTCTCGCGTTCGAATCCTACAAGTCGCAGGAGTCGTAGATGCGCACTACTAATAAGTCCCATACTTGAAACAAAACTGCCGTTCAACTTTACACTGTATTATAACCCTCTGAAATTGACATAATAATCTAGAAAATTAATCAATAACTAGTTGAACCAATTCTATTGTTATAAAAATTATCAATCATTTCTATCAAATCAACAAAATATTTTCAACATGTTCTAGTTATCAGAAAATTACCGAAAACTGCATGCATATATGTAACTACTGTCTAATTAAAATCTTCAATTTCATTTTTTTTTTGTTTGTTAAAAAACTGTGTGTGAAATTTTTAACTGCCTTAAACATCTACTGATGTGAAACAATTTTTAAATAACAATAATATTATTAATTTACTTCTTGAAGAAATTATGATTATAATCGTTATTATTTTACTGAACACATTGAGCATATGACTCTGAATTGAACAGAAATGTTTGTTTAGATTTCATGGGTTTTTGATAAAATGAAAATTGTGCATTGAATGATTGAACAAAATAAATTGAACAGATAACAAAAACATTTTTAAACAAGTTAGGAATCAACTTGTTCTTAATAGACAGTTGTGGAGATGTTTGTTTTCCAATGAAATCATGAATTGATAATTGTTAGACTACGATTAGAAACGTAGAAGCATTGGACGGCTGTTTCGTCTCAATATAGGACTCATCAGCAGTGTGTATCCATGACCCCAACACGCGAAAATCGGACCCAGGACCTACGGTTTCATATGTGAATGACTAAACTTTAGACCACTGAACTGACATTCAACAGTGTGAATGTCTAAAGTCAGTCAGTTCACAGTTTTGCGCGATATCATCAGTTATCTTCGGTAGGTACTGCTTCATACCGGACAGAGTTTAATCTCCTCACGATACTAGTCACTGTTGTATGTCGAAAATACATAATCAAACTATGCGATAATTTAACTAGAATATAGTAAATAACTAAAAATACCATTTTCATGTCCATTTGATATCTAAAATATATATTTAGTGAATAAGACACAAAAACTCCAACTGGAGCCCTTCTACGGTTACTGCTGGTCCCAAGCGCGGATAAAGGAGGAGGGTCGTGCATGTTAATAGTGACCCTATCCCACAGAAATCCAGCTTGCTTAAAGAACGCCAAACAGTAAAATAATTTGCTGGTTGGTTGCCTATGTTCCATCAGGGGTGACAGGCGTAAGTGAGACACAAAGCTCTTCAACGACCTAAGGTTTCTGTTACTTACTTTTTTTACTTACGCCTGTTAACCACAAAGTAGCGTAGGCCTCTGACCAGCATTTTTCAACCTACTCTATCCTGAAACTTCCTTTCTAGTTTTGTCAAATTTTTGTTTATTCTTCTCATGTCTGTCTTCATTTTTTGGCGTAATGTGTTTTTTTGGCGTCGTCTTTTCCAATGACCTTGGGAGCCTCAAGTGAAGGCTTGTCTTGTAACGCAGTTGAATGCTTTCCTCATTGTGTACCCTATTCACTTTCTGATTTCTTTCTATGAAACAATCTGGTTTATTCTCTTCCACAGTGAATTGTTGGTGATGGTGTCTGGCCAACGGATCACAAGTATTTTGTATAGACAACTGTTAATAAATACTCGTAGTTATCCAAGTTTTCGCCCCATACAGTTGAACTAACTGTCTTAACATTTCTATTGAAAATTGTGACTTTGATGTTGATATGATAGTTGTTTTTGAGTTGAAGAAATCCAATGACGTAATTATCTACCTTAATCATTCATGATAGCTTAATCAAAATGACAAATTTCTTTTCAATGTCTGATTTGAGTAATCAAATTAAAACACTTGATTTCTTGTTTCTTTATATTTATTCACTGATTCATTTATTTCAGGTAAATGTGATATATTCGGCAGTGATATGGATGAATTACCTAGATTGGGCTATTCAGCTTATAATGTCAAATCATTAACTTATTGTGAATTACAATGTCTGGCATTAGATTATCAATTACAAGAGATATTTGATCAATATCCACAATTTCGTAAACAATTTGCTATAACAATATCAGAAGAATTATCATTTAATTTAAGAGCAGGATTTGATCCAACTGTGAGTAGTGTGTGTGTTTTATGTTTTATTAACGTATTGAATATATATTGATAAAGTGTATGCGGTATTCTGCGTCATTAACATTAAAGATCCGGAGTTCTAGTTAAGGAAGCTTGTTGCCCTATTTGATTCAAGGTATGACGGACATTAAGTGCTTCAACATGTAGTTTGCAGTGTGGTTTCAAGAGACTAGGAATTATGTCTTGTAGACTCAAAATGTTTACATCAGAGAGTTATTGAGAGATATAGGAAGGATTTGATTGTGATTAGTTTGGTCCCGTCTCCTGTTACGTGTACACGGGTTGATGTCATTTCTTGGCTGCCCATATCATTGAGGAACCTGAAAAGAAAGTTGAATTAGTATTGGTCTTAACTACCTGAGAGCATGACCATAGAGCCGAAGGGACAACTGCTTGAGGCCGATCACGCACGGCCTTTTTATTAGAAGACTGAAGTGTTATCTCCGCTCTTCAAAAGGCCTTACCGACGGAGACGAAAATCCGTGAGGTAGGGTGAGGTGCAACATTTTTAGGGTCGACATTTTCTAACCCCTTCCTTCCTGGTGAGAAGGCAGCATCGCTGCAGATGCTGGTTGTCCGAGGGAAACACCATACTGCTGTCACACCCCTCGACAGTCAGTAGTATGACTTCGCTCTCAGACCTTGAGTTGCTGCTTTTAGTCTTACCATTCTCAAATCGACCTGCCTGTTTACTAGATTTTTGGTAATTTTTATTCAAGTAGGTCATTATTGAGTATATGGATGATATTTAGTTACATGGATTATGAAGATCACATCAATTTGAAGAGAGAGGTTTTATAACGCTTTTTAGTCCCGCAGTTTTGAAGCCCAGCAGGGTTACTTGAATACCAGAATTATAATATATGGAGTGTGGCCTGAACTCACAGTTCAATCGTAAATAATCAAATAATTCCATAGTTACACTTAGGATTAATTTTCTTCATTGTTAAGTTGCATGGATTTCAAAATTTATGAGAATTTATAAACAGAACAATGATCCAAATACGAAATTGTTACTCGAAATTCTGTAAAAAAAGGAAACAATCTGAAAATGTTAACCATAGAATTAATGAACGTGTTACCCCCAATGGAGCATAGGCTGCTAAACAGCATTCTCCAACCGACTCTGTCCTGAGCCTTCCAATCCAGTTCTATTTATTTATTGTTCATTCTTTTCATGTCTTCATCCGATTCTCGGAATAATGTGTTTTGTGGTCCTAATGTTCTACTTTGACTCTGAGGATCCCAAGTGAAGGCTTGTCTTGTGACACAGTTGACTGCCTTCCTAAGTTAGTGTCCTATCTACCTCCAGCACTTCTTTCTGATTTCTTCCTCAGTTGGAATCTGGTTTGTTCTCTCCCATAGTAGGTTGCTGTTGATGGTGTCTGACCAATGGATCTGATGTATGTTTCATAGACAACTGTTAACAAACACCTGTATCTTGTGGAGAACGGCTTTTGTAGTTCTCTAAGTTTCCACTCGATACATTCTTGAAGTTTGTATTGAAAATTCTGACTTTAATATTTGTCGATAGTTGTTAAAGATTCCTGATAGTTCTTGAACTGTAGTAACACTACCCTTACTTTATCAATCCGTGTCTTCACGTCGGCATAAGGTCAACCTTACTTACCGGTTATGCAGCCTAGATATGTAGACGGTTTCGCCTGAAGACCTGGTGTTACAGCTAGTCTCAAGTTCGGACATAGGAGCAGGATTTGATATGGGGTAAGTTACCACATCCCATAGGGAACCAACTCTCAAGAAAAACGCTAGCCAGAAAAAACAAACAACTCTTATTACTAACAGTATTTGTGACACAATCCATGAAATTTATCTATTCATGAAAAAATGTATTAACTCAATTCACCTAATAATTATTTCGAAATTCCAAACTACTTTAATTTTTATAGTAGCATGTAAATTCATTTCAAAATTGAAACACTAGTAGGTTCTCAATCTTGTCAAATGGGCATTTTTCTCATTAAAGATTTGCCACTCACTTTCATGTCAGTGTTTAATGAATAGTATTATTTAACTTGCTTATGATCAATGATCTGTATGTGACATGATAAAATTCATATTGATTAAAACTAAACTACAGCTGGCTAGTTAACATAAAACACACAGAAAGCTCGATCGGCTTTTGTCAACCTGCGTCACTTATGGCGAAGGCGAGATATCCGTTTGCTGACTAAAGGACGAGTTTGATGCACAGTAATTCTCTCCGGCTGTGAAACATGGCCAGTCAGAATAGAAGATATTCGTCGGTTATTGGTTTTTGATCATAGGTGTCTCCGAAGCATTGCTCGAGTATCGTGGGACAACCGACTAAGCAATGATATCAGTTCTTGAAAATCTTGAGACGGCGATAATATCTCTCAACTAATACCTATCGCTTCATTATAATGTCGTATTGAGAACTTTGCCCAGAATAATAATTCTATAGAAACTTTTTTAAAACTCATTTATTCCTTGTGATATGAAAGATATCAAAACACTACATACAACAAAGTGAACGGCCTCCTCAGCTTCGTTTACGTGAACATCAGTTAGCATTCAAACTCCACGACAATTCTTCGGTTATATCAATACATATGGACAATTATGGAGATGCATTCGATCGAAACTACGTGGAAATACTGGATACGGGGAGGACAAAGTACACTAGAGAATTTTTAGAAGCTTGGCCTTCAGGTCAATTAGCAGTCAACAAACACATCGACATTGACTCAATTTATCAACCAATCAAAAAAAATGATATTCAAACATAAGGGATCAAGAAACAGATCAAAAGGAGGATACAATCAAAACAAAGATACAAACAACGATAGACTTAAGGTCAACTGCAACCAGTCAAGATCCTGGTTAACAGAACAAGCTACAGGTCAAACATGGACAAATTCGAATACTTCACTTCTATTTGAAGAGGCTTGTGCTGATGATGTTGTTCAGAAGAACAATAATGAAAGCTCCACAACCAAAACACTCAGCTCTAAGAACACAAAATAATTAGTTACTGCTGAATTTATTATTATTCTTTTGCATTTATAAATTCATTTCTATTTCTTTTTCCCAAATTTCAGTCATCTTTAGAAGTTATTCCAGCAATCACTGTTACTACTGATAAAAATCTTCATTCTGAAAGTCAATCGGATGATAATAGTTTAAAATCTCACGAAATAAATCATGAAGCATGCTCTTTACTAACTGATCCACAACATCTAAAACAAGATGATAAACAATCGCATGAAAATGATCAACATTCAATAATAAAAACAAATACTAATTTGAAAAAAGCAAATTTCACTAAACAAAATTCTATCGATTTATATGTAAAACATTTTCCTAAATCAAATGAGTACAATTCTGAAATAATAAATCATCAGTTAAACAACAATTTATCCATTGAACAATTGAATGAACCAGATAAAACAAACAATCATAGTAGTCAGGAAAATAAAGATAAATTTTATTTAAGCTTTCCAATGATGATGAATTCATCAAATTCTTTTCAAAATTTTACTGATTTGTCTAAAATTAAAATGTCAACATTGAATGTATACCGAAAAAGCAAATCATTAGATGAAATGTATAAAGTTGGAAAATCATTTGCAACTCATTGTAAGAAGGATCCAATGTAAGTTATACACTGATTTACTTATATAGACTACCTTTTTCTAAATAACTTATAATCTACTGATTTTTGATTATGAAGTTATAGAGATTGTTATTTTACGTTGAAATCATGTAGAAATCATTGTTATGCCAGCATAAGAAAACTGGAAGCACCCTTGGAGGCCGTTTCATCTTGGTATGGGACTTATTATCTGTGCGCTTGCACGACTCTTGCTACTCTCAGGATTCGAAATCAGGACCATCGGTCTTGTACGTGAATGCTCAACATCTGGACCACTGAGCTGGGCATCCAAGAGTGTTAGCGTCTAACTTTTATTATATAAGTTTTTTATTTACTCCAGATAACAAAATAGATTTATTCACTCAGCAAAACAACAATGAACAGAAACTGTTTATCTTCTAATTAAGTGAACATAGTCAGTGACTATATCACTGATGGGTAATAATTGTAATTGTTATGCTCGTCTCCAGGTATGCTTAAAACTATTACGGGTTCACCTTGGTCAAATAACGAGAACAAACAATGAACCAGCGTCCAGATAGACTAATATGATCCCTTGACCCAACTGCATCAGCAAGAAGTCTGGATATAACGTAGAAAGTGTATTCTACAAACACCTAGCCAACACACAATGAATCCAACCACTCAAATTGCGTTTATTTATACTCATAGAGACGTCCTTCGTACAGTCACAAAAACAGCACACTAAAATAACACAGTAACCAATCACAGCCAAGGATTTCGCTGGTGGGAAATGTGATCTCAAGGTCAACTGGTCGGTCCATGAAATAAATCCAAAATGAAAATATTTATGAAGCGAGTTCTGGGGATCTAACATCCCCCAACAGTTTTGCTAACAGCTGAAATTCAAATTCCAAGTCCACTGCTCAAATGAACATTAGACAAATTTTGTGGTCAACTTGATAAGTATATACACAATGTATGATATCAAATGAAATATAACGTTCCCTGTAGATATTTGTTACTTGAATCCGGCGCAGACCAAACTAGTAGTCAAATTCTTACTAATGTGGTGAATACTACTTGCAACATGACTTATTAGTAGTATGCAACGAAGTATCATTTAGAATATTACTAACCAGAAGAAAAGTGTCCGACCCCAATGTATGCAGTGATTAAAGTGTTTTCAAGACTAGAAGACACAGTTAAAACATCTGCTTGCTTTGCAAATAAAATTCTGAAGAAAATAAGGTGTACCCAATTCACTAATAAACCGTGACTTTCTCATATAGATTACTGTTTTTGTTGGGGATAATAGATCCTCAGAACTCACTCAGAAGCAGTCCTAATTTTGTATATTTTATGTTTTCGCGCATTAGTTGACCTTGAGATTACATTTCCCACCCGGAAAATCCTTGACTGTCATTAATTGATAGGTTAGTTTAGCAAGCTATTTTTGTGACTCTCCTAAGGACGTTTCTATCATGTATAAATCAGCTCGATTTGTGTGCTTGTTGACCTCATATTTTCTGGGTGCTTGTAGAATACACTTTCTACGCCATATCAAGACTTCTTGATATAGTTAGCCGGGCCGTGGACAACGGATTATAATAGCCTATAGTGTCACTGCATCAATTGTCTTGGCGCCGTTTACCGACTAAAGTGAACTCGTAATGGCATTCAGTCGTATTGTAGTGAAGGAGAACACAGGTCAGGGCAACCGAATTGTATTTAACGAAAATTACAGAGTTACTCAGTAAAATAGGAAAACCATATCGTAAACCGTTCATTTGCAAATCTTCAATCCATTGTCTGACATTGTCACTATTCATACGTTTCATACAAATTCCATTGTGTTCCCCTTTCTTCCTTTCTTGATCTTCCCCCATCATCTGCTGCCAGACATTACGTTGACACTCACCTCATATACTACTTATAGGTAGCGCGCACCACAATATCAATTGACGAGTATGTAAACTTCATCTGGTCTTGAAGTCTTCGTTCACTAAACTAGTATTTTGAATATATTTGAATTATTCATTGAAACTAGAAATCTTTCTTATCATATCTCATTATGAATTAAAGTTTATTCATCAATTCATAGAAATTCTTATCAACTAAAAAATCACATTTCCCTCCATCAACAATACATCCAACGTTGTGTTATGTATGAATTAATTAATCCAAATGCAACACTGACTAATTAAGTTAATTTGAAAAGATTTTTTTCAAATAAGCAACAACGATCAATCAATCATTTGCTGTATTGTTTTAGAAATGATTTTTCTTGAAAAAAAACCCATCAATTTATCATCGTCATTCATAGTCAGCTGACAATAGTGTTGTTGTTTTCGATTTCTCTTATTATCTATCAATGTGATAATAGAATGTTCAATGTTTCATTTTATGATTACAAAGTTATCGTATTCTCATTATTTCTAAATTTTGTTTTTTCAAACAGATATCATACAACAGACAATGCTTGTCCAAATGAACAATACAATCATCAAATGAATGATATATTTTTACAATCACCTAATCATATTGTCAATGCTGATGATAATCAACACGATTATTATAATTATTACTATTATCAATATCCTCAATATTATTCTCATTGTATACAAGATAGATTAATTAAACAAAATCAATTAATTTCAACAGTCAGCGTCAATTTACAACAAGCACAAAATGATATCCTTATCATCAAATCAGAATTAACACAAATCAATCAAAAACTTGATCGAATACATAAAGATTTTAATGAATTAATGAAATGTTTGTTTATAAGAAATGAAAATACAATAATTAGTAAAGAATCAACTAATTTGAATAATACCTCTCATCATTTTCAGCATCATTCTAATAGTAATAATGATAATATTGGTATTAATACTACTAATAATAATAATAGTAGTAATAATAATCATACTCATAAACGATTAAAAACGATTTATTCTGTTATAGAAAATGATGCTGTTACATCAACACAAACAAATACGGATCGTATGAATACTAGTAATAATAACAATAATAATAATAGTAATAATAATAATAATAACAGTTGTAATGTTAAACAACATAACAAAGAAGATTTACCTACAATGAAATCCACCACATCGTCAAATTCACGTCCATGTTTACATCAATATGGTAGAACACATCCTCATCAACATCAACATCATCATCATCATCATCATTATTCACCGGAGAATCGTGTTGTCACATTCCAATTACCACCACGTAATCATGATTTTCGCAGTCAAAGTTTAACTAGTTCACGACAAATATCCCCTGAAACACCAAAATCGAATCCACTGAAACGATTATTATTGCATAAACATCCATCGATATCACATGATTTGAATTGAAGTCATATATTCTAACTATTTACACACACACACACACACACACATCTCTTCTTATTTACTCATTGACAAAGGTGTAAAGTTACCAAAAATACAACATTTGCTCATTTCTCTCAACATGTAATTCTAACATCATTTGTATTCTTTTTCTTACTGGAATTTCCTTCTTACTTCTCTGATTCATGCAAAAATAAAATTGGAAAGATATCTAGCACCGAAATCATTTAATTGGACTGTCAATGTTCCAAAATTTATCTTTGTCGTGTGTAAATGAGTGAACGGTAGACGGACTGTACCAAAAAACGAAGTATACTTATCAAATTTGTATAATAAAAAAATAATGTCAAAATTTTAACAAAACCCCATTTTTTTTTCCTCAACTACAACGTATTGTATGTAGTACTACTTATTACTTTAGAAAAACTCGGAGTTATTTTTTACTAATAAAAACATTCTATACTACTCTTCCCTTCCCTCCTAAAAGGACAAAGTATACAGTACACGCAGTTTTTCTTGTTTCAGTCAGTCTAAATGTTTACTGTATTAACTAGAGAATACCAAGAAAACATAGAATTACACATTTAAATAAAGATGAAGAATATACTACTACTCATAATTTTCAATATCCTTAACAGATAAAGTGATTGGAATTTATTTGAAGCGAGAGAAAATAATCAATACATCAAAGTGAATGAGGTTTTTAATTACTGAATTTAATCAAGTACCAATTGAGAAGTCATTTTATTTTATTTTGTAGATTTGAACAAAATATATTTTTTTAAACTTAAATAAACAAGTGTTTTTTGGTTTGGTATTTATGTTTCAAGCATGGGATTAGTTCTGGTAATCTTAATTTAATTAACCTCGCTGACCCTTAAATGTGTACTGATATTGAGAGATGTAAACGTTGTAAGTAACAACCAATGGTTTTTATATGATTGTTTTGTGTTATTGGCCGAAGAGTTAAACATATAAATCAAAAAGTTAATCATAGATAGTTTTAATTCTATTAGCATGATAAGAAACTATTGTTCTTCACGAGATTACCAAGCTAAATCCCAATAAATCCAGAAGTCAAAGAGAAGACAGTATTTCTGGATGAAGAGGTATATTCGTCCGTCGAAATAATATCAAGACCGGAATAAAGAAGCGGCTGGCTTACAACCACCGAAGAGAGAAGTGGAATGGGAATGACACGCTTGGCGCGCGAGAGATTGTCTTTAGCACAGTTAAACAAAAGGAGTACAATCAAACAATTATTGTTAAGATTAAGTACAATAATAAATGTTTCCATTTCAGTAGTCATGCTATATTCTGTTAGGATATTTGTAGTGCCTCCACATTTATTTGCATCCGCTTACATTTAATTTGCTTAAGCCCTTTCGATTAATTTCTTTTACCAAGCCATTCGCGTAGCAACAACTTGTATGTAGCATTGGCTTTTATAATTGTATGGTTTGTATGAGCTGGTATGACTGAGCATTGCTTAACGCCTACGCGCATATGCATCCTATTCGCTTTAATATTAATCTCTTAAATACCACAATGACTCAGACATTTTCCTTTGTATATATACGAACATTTTAATCTTGTTAATTCATTCGCCCATTCGCATATTTGCTCGCTAGTGTGTCTGTCCGGTCTGTCTGTGGTCTGCTATCCTTATTTGTGGTGTGCCACAATAAACGTATACGATACTTCGAATTCATCTTCTGATTTATTAACCGTCAGACGTCATTTAGTAACGATTGTCTGAACGAGCTATTTACGAAACTTAAGAACACCTGGAAACCGGCACACTACATATTCACCAAATATCCTAAGAGTACTATCTTTGGAAGTATAATCCTATTAGTCAAAATTATGGTCGTTCTAACTGTCAAAGTCAAATACTTCAATGTTGTCTCTTATTGGTCATCCGGACTGTCAATGTCATTTGAAATGTTCTCTCCTATTGGTCGTCCTAAACTGTCAATGTCACAGAATTCGATGCCCTTTCCTATTCCACCTAAATGTATAAATGCGCACTATCTGTAAGACTTCATGTTTCCGTTCCTTCTTGCCTACCTCTCTTCTGTACTCGACCCATTAAACAACTCCATCCAACGGTGTTGTGTTCTGATATATAGGAGATTTGGGAATAGTATTTGGGTCGTATTGGAATATTTGAATTCGGACGTCGGTAGGATTTGAATAGCTATACGTAGCAGCATTATAACATATTCGTAAACGTTTACTCCTACAGATCACTGAATGGTGACGAATATCATCATATCATTAGTCATTAGCTGATTATCAATCATTTGTGAATACTTCTCAGGCCCATATAAAGCTGATCATGACCTGAATAGATTAGTGGTATCATCTGTTAAGCTGGGCAATATACGTATGATCTTACCCGCCAGTGTGCATCAATCTCATTAAGGTTATGGGCATAAATAGCTGACAAGTGGTAAAAAGCACAAAACCTAGATCCAGGGTATCCTGTCGAATTCTTCAAACATATGTACAAAATTACGATTTCGTAGTAACTACACATAACAGTGGACATGACCAAATGTCATAAAACTGAAAGTAGTATAAGCAACCTGTTTTAAATAAAATAAACCCAACAATGACATGTTAGCCTAAATACCGATCCCTAAAAATTTATCGTTTCTCCTGTTTTCGGAATAATTAAGTTTGAATTGTTTGTCTTACTAAATCGACCGATCATGACAAATACCCGAGAACTAAAACTACTCATTTTCAACAGTATTTGTTGACATTGTGTGATTTTTTATAATATTACCACACAATTAGTATAATATTAACATAAAAACAACCATTTCATTAGTACTCACAAAACTATAATACAATATACACTAAGAAAATTAGCATAATCTTCTGACTGATAACATTATAATTATGGAATATTAGGAGGCATACACGATAGAATTTGTGTATGACCCAGGATCATTAAAGCATCCTTCAAAACAAAGAAAGCGGACATTACAATGAACGTCATCCAATGTTATGCACCTACCAACGACTACAATGACGACGTTAAAGATCAATTCTACGAAAGGCTGCAGTCAATCGTCGAGAAATGTTCACCAAACGATTTGACGATTCTTATGGGAGACCTGAATACCAAGGTTAGCATGGACAACACTGGATATGAAGACATCATGGGACGACATGGACTGGGAGAAAGAAACGAAAATGGTGAGAGATTTGCAAACCTATGTGCCTTCAACAAACTGGTCATCGGTGGCACAATATTCCCGCACAAACGCATTCACAAAGCCACATGGATTTCACCGGATCACACTACTCAAAACCAGACTGATCATATCTGTATCAACAAAACGTTCAGAAGGACTATGGAGGATGTGAGAACCAAGAGAGGAGCTGATATAGCCTCAGATCACCATTTGCTGGTCACCAAAATGAGATTGAAGCTAAAGAAGCACTGGACAACGGGACAGACAACATCACACAAGTTTAATACGGCCTTTCTTCGGGATACTGTAGAGCTCAACGAATTCAGGATAGCCCTCAACAATAAGTTCCAGGCCTTTCAGGATCTACTCAATGGAGAGGACACAACATTCGAGAGCAATTGGAAAGGGATTAAGGAGGAAATCACTTCAACATGTCACGAAGTTCTGGGTCACAAGAAGCAGCATCACAAGGAATGGATCTCTTTTGATACTCTTGAAAAAGTTGAAGAAAGGAGGAACAAGAAGGCAGCAATCAATGTCAGTCGAACAAGAGCGGAGAAAGGTACCGCACAAGCTGCATACACAGAAGCAAACAGAGAAGTGAAGAAGAGCATCAAAGCTGAAAAACAAAAATATGTGGAAGATCTAGCAATGAGGGCGGAAAATGCTGCAAGAGAAAGGAACCTGAGACAATTGTACGAAATAACAAAGAAGCTCGCCGGAAACTATCGTAAACCAGAACGACCAGTGAAAAGTAAGGAAGGCAAAGTAATCAGCAATACTGAA
>OX103974.1:37996561-38107560 GCA_944470395.2 Schistosoma turkestanicum | reverse complement strand
TATACTTCAGATGTGTAGGNGGAGGGTTGAATACGTTTGTTTCCGCACACCACATATATAACAGCGGACCACAGGCTTGAAATTGGTATGCGAGTGCCGGAAGGCAAGCAATCAAGCGTATTAGCAAATTAACGAATCCGCGAATAAATAGGAATTAAATGTTCATATATCTACATAGTAAAATATTTAAGAGAATAATATTAAAGCTAATAGGATGAATATGCGCATAGGCGTAAGCAATGTTCAGCCGTACCAGCTCATACAAACCCGACAGTGGTAAAAGTCAATGGTATATATAAGTTCTTGCTATAAAAATTACTTGATGAAATAAGTTAATCGAGAGGCTTAACTAAAATGAATAAAGGCGAACTGAAATGCATCTGGAGGCACTATAAACTAAATTATCTATTTATATACTTAAATCTGAGATCTTCTTTTGGGCATTAAAATTTTCTCCTTATTACTCTCCATATAGCAACTAACTGATCTACAGTGTGGTAATGTGATAGCTGCTTGTATACAGAAACCCTACTGCCCTCAAACAAACGTTTTCATTCAAATCAGGGGACATACAAACTCACATCCAACTGCCAACTGACAGGAATTCGACAATCGAGAAGCTAGACCATCATTCATTAGAAACTATCTGGAACAAGAACGGAGCTCAAAGCAATCAACTGGTTTATTCCAACTCTTGAAAAATATTGGGTTGCAGTTCTGCAACTGAAGAACATGGATCTTACTGGTATTGGGAAATGATCATTGCTCTCATTTACCGAGGATGAATAGTGACAGTAAACTCCCATCTCAGTAGAGCATTTAGAGGCGTCTCAGTAAAGATTCCTCTCTGGAAACTCTCACTGTTTGAGAGACGGTTTCTCAGCTTATCATGGTTTAGATCTTCTTTAATAAAACGTTCGTTTCGGATCTCGCTGAACTGAGCAGTTGAACAAAGAAGTGTGGTTACTAATTCGTTCTTTCTAATTTTAATCACCAATGCATATATATCTATATATATATATATGTACATATCCATAGGTTAAATACAGTTAAATAAATAGTATTTCATTCTTAAAAAACGATGTGTTGTATGGGGTATGAATGTATGCAGGAAGGACCATTTTCTCACAGATTCACTGTGTTGAGTTTCTCAATTAGATTAATATGCTGTAGGACACACCAACTGTAGTCTAAGGAAGAAATAATGATGAATTTTGATAATTACGTTTATGAACAAAATTAGTGAAATTCGAATGTCAAGTGTGTTTCTTGGCGCGCTCTATGCAGTATGCGTTACCCTCAAGCGTGGATAAGGCCAACAATTGTGATTTCAATATTGCACTTTTTTACTGCATTCCAAATTCTCAGATCGTATAAGCATTTGAGTAGCGTTCGTCTCTGACTCAGTTTTTTTAAGGTACTTGATTGTGACGACTCTCTTCCATTTTCAGGGAACAATCCACTTTCGGGATATTTTATCATCTCCAAAGCTATATAGAGTTGTCTACATTCATTGGTTGACAGTCTGAAAACATTTTCGGGCATACGGAACCATTCCAATTCAGAACCATTGTACGGTAGGTCTAGCTGCCTCACACAACTGCTCTATTTCCAGTTGCTTCGGCAGCATACATACATCCACTCACTCACAAACACAGTACTTGTGGACAAGTTACTGGATACACTCAAAGTTACTTACTAATACGGTCAAAGGTAAAGTTGCAATTTTGGAGTACTTTCAGGCTCTATTCCTTGTAGTTTTATTATATACTACTAAATTTATTCTTTCCTAAACCCCTTTTTTGTGTATCTCGTATTTTAATCTCGGTATTCACCTCCTAATCTCCCTGGCATCATGTCAAGTATTAGGGTCGCTAGTACACTTTACACTGTAACAACTAGGAAAACTTATAGAGGCATAAACCCCGGGGTCGATAGCGCATCGAAAATTCCAATATCGTGCGAACGAGTTGCTAAAAAACCCAAACAGTCAGTCGATAGTACGCCCCTCAGTGTCCACACTTTAGACCACTCAACTCAGACACCACAGAGGAAGCAAGACACCACCCCTATTCCTAAAAAGACCAGTAAGTTAGTTAAGAATAGGAGGAAAAGACGCTCCAAGGCTCGGTCGACACAGAAACAGCATAAGGACGACTGTTTTGCCTGCTCATCACCAGTCAAAACCAGCGACCATGCTTTCGAATGCAATTTCTGCAGTACATGGGTACATTGTCACTGCGACAATACAGTACCTAAAGAGTACTATGGTTTCATGCTGAATCACCCCTGCCCATGGTTCTGGTACGTCTGCCCTCGGTGCAGAGTTTCTGGGGCACTGACAAAGCCACAGGTCTCACCTAAAACCAGCCCTCAAGTCCAAACGACCAAAGCAAAATCGCCTGGCACTAAACCGGTAAAACAAGTGACCAAGGCTACCACAACCCTGCCTAACACACCGAAAAAACCGCCGGTTGTTGTTATCCCCCCAGTAGCTACCAGCAACAGGCAACAATGGGTAACCGTGAAGAAGGGAAAGGGAAACACCCCAACTCACAAGCAACCTCCACCCAAGACCAGGGACAACAGATCTAACTCCCTCACCTTATTTAATGTCCCAGTGTCGGAAGGAAGCTTGCTAGAAGGTAGGGCTTCCTTCGACAAAGAGCAATGGGATAAATTCTGCTCCACCCTCGGAATGTGCGAGGTCCCAGCTAAAATATGTCGCCTTTTCAAAGGCCAGAACGTCTCGAAAGGAAAAACCCCTCCAATGAGGGTAACTCTTGACTCGCCACGACTAGCTGAAGACATCATCCTTTCATCCCAAAGACCATCGGTCAAATTGTCCTCGCCGATTCGTAACTGAAACTGCATATCCACTGTCGGATTCCTGATATCTAACAGCCTACCCCTGCTGCACGTACCGACCACGGCTTGTCATGCCTGATACGAATCGGCGAGGACAATTTGACCGATGGTCTTTGGGATGAAAGGATGATGTCTTCAGCTAGTCGTGGCGAGTCAAGAGTTACCCTCATTGGAGGGGTTTTTCCTTTCGAGACGTTCTGGCCTTTGAAAAGGCGACATATTTTAGCTGGGACCTCGCACATTCCGAGGGTGGAGCAGAATTTATCCCATTGCTCTTTGTCGAAGGAAGCCCTACCTTCTAGCAAGCTTCCTTCCGACACTGGGACGTTAAATAAGATGAGGGAGTTAGATCTGTTGTCCCTGGTCTTGGGTGGAGGCTGCTTGTGAGTTGGGGTGTTTCCCTTTCCCTTCTTCACGGTTACCCATTGTTGCCTGTTGCTGGTAGCTACTGGGGGGATAACAACAACCGGCGGTTTTGTCGGTGTGTTAGGCAGGGTTGTGGTAGCCTTGGTCACTTGTTTTACCGGTTTAGTGCCAGGCGATTTTGCTTTGGTCGTTTGGACTTGAGGGCTGGTTTTAGGTGAGACCTGTGGCTTTGTCAGTGCCCCAGAAACTCTGCACCGAGGGCAGACGTACCAGAACCATGGGCAGGGGTGACTCAGCATGAAACCATAGTACTCTTTAGGTACTGTATTGTCGCAGTGACAATGTACCCATGTACTGCAGAAATTGCATTCAAAAGCATGGTCGCTGGTTTTGACTGGTGATGAGCAGGCAAAACAGTCGTCCTTATGCTGTTTCTGTGTCGACCGAGCCTTGGAGCGTCTTTTCCTCCTATTCTTAACTAACTTACTGGTCTTTTTAGGAATAGGGGTGGTGTCTTGCTTCCTCTGTGGTGTCTGAGTTGAGTGGTCTAAAGTGTGGACACTGAGGGGCGTACTATCGACTGACTGTTTGGGTTTTTTAGCAACTCGTTCGCACGATATTGGAATTTTCGATGCGCTATCGACCCCGGGGTTTATGCCTCTATAAGTTTTCCTAGTTGTTACAGTGTAAAGTGTACTAGCGACCCTAATACTTGACATGATGCCAGGGAGATTAGGAGGTGAATACCGAGATTAAAATACGAGATACACAAAAAAGGGGTTTAGGAAAGAATAAATTTAGTAGTATATAATAAAACTACAAGGAATAGAGCCTGAAAGTACTCCAAAATTGCAACTTTACCTTTGACCGTATTAGTAAGTAACTTTGAGTGTATCCAGTAACTTGTCCACAAGTACTGTGTTTGTGAGTGAGTGGATGTATGTATGCTGCCGAAGCAACTGGAAATAGAGCAGTTGTGTGAGGCAGCTAGACCTACCGTACAATGGTTCTGAATTGGAATGGTTCCGTATGCCCGAAAATGTTCTCAGAATGTCCAACAATGAATGGAGGCAACTAGATAGTTCGGCATGATGTAGATTTCAGCAGCGTTTACTGAACTGATAGATACTCGGATGCTCATTGCATTCGGCTCCGAACACGATGTAAACCTGAAGCCTCGGATCTCGTAGTAAACACGTAACTCTAGTCTTAAAATATTCATCTAATATCTTAATAGAATTATTGATCAATTCTTATTGCCTAATTCCCACTGGTCAATTTTATGGCCGTCCTAGATTTCAGTGTCACGTGCTTCAATATTGTTTCTTATTGGTCATCCGGACTGTGAAAGTCATTTCAAATTTTGCTTCCTATTGGTCGTCTCAACTGTCAATGTCACAGACTTCGATGCTGTTTCCTATTCGACCAAAATGTATAAAAACGCAATATGTGTAACGTTTTATGACCACGACCAGGGCTCGGTCACGGATCCCTAGTCCGGGATCCTGATTCTCTTCTGGATTCGGACCTCGTACTTTCTTAATGCTTGTAGAATACATGTTCTACTTCATATCACGTTTTCTTATTTCTATTAATATGGGGGTTGGGATAATCGGATTTGAGTAGCATGTCGTGTCGCCGGGTCCTCGATCCTCGCTCTCGTTTTCCGACCAGGTAAACTCGTAATAGTTCAAGTATATCAAGTTTACGTGCAGGCGTAACACCTAGATTACCGAACATGATAAGATGTCGTAGCAACCTTAGCACAGGTTGATGGAAAACCTAAGCATTGTTGGTAAACAGTGAGTAGTGGCAGCATGTGTCAGTAGACAACTACTCAGATATATCTAGGAAATAGGTGTTAAATATCCAGCTGTTAGTGAGACTCATAAAAAGGCGGGACTACTGTTCGTTCTCAATCTAAAAGATTTGATCAATGGGCAGAATACATTAGGTAACAATTCAACTGACCTTCAGCTACCCACCTTCATCAGTCAACCTGTTTGGCAAGTTGATATAAGTCCTCCAACTCTTAATGAGTTTGCAAAAGCTGTAGGCAATTTAAGGTAACGCAGAGCATCAGGACCTGTTAGATTGACCAATGAGATTTTTAAGGATCGTGGTTAGACAGAACGAAATCCAAATTACCATTGAGTTCTTAAATCGTAGACTTAACGTTTTATGAATGAGATTAAAAAAAATGAACAATAATGATATTTTCGTGTTTTTTTCACGTTAATGAAAAGTACTGATATAACAAATAGTGAAATCAAAGCGGTTATGAATTCTGTTTAGCAATAATGTCCATTTTCAACGTAAACTATCATCAACGTTATGTAATTGTCTCAATAGTTTCAATTTCTATTTTCAATCCTTGTGTTGCTGTATGTTATCTTTGCATTACCTCATCTCTAATCATCTTGAAAAATAAGTCGTTCAATACTTCAGTTATGCTGCTATACCATGAACTAACTTTTTGAAATCATAAGTCGATCAGTGTCAGACCACCATTTGGAACAAAGGACCGCCGTTTTTTCCTGGTATGAGATTCACCAGCGGTGTGTACCCGTGACTCGCAGGCTTGTACCAAGGACCTTCAGTCTTGCCCGCGAACGCCCAGCCTCTTCACCACTGAGCCGGCACCTAACGTTAATAATGTCTAACTTCGATCAATCCAGAGTTTTCGCGCGACCTCATCCACTATCTTCGGTGAGCACTGCTTCACACCCGAACAGGGTTGAACTCCGCTGGTCACAACTTCCCACTAGAACTCGGAGAAACTTCCTCACGTAGCTAGTCACTAATGAGCACAAGTAATTTGCATTAAAGGGTTGTGGAAATTGCTGAGTTACTTTTTGAAATCACGAATAGATCAATGTTAGACCGCCTTTATAAAAACTAAAACAATAATGTCAGTTGCTTTCAGGCATTTTCATTTGATTTCATGTTCGCTCAACAAATCAGATGTGATTTTACTTACACAGCGCAAGTCTACTGGTGTCATCACTCTCAACTGCCCAGAAGTTCTCTACCACTTAAATATTAGAATGCGAAAAATTATTTATTCCCACCCAATTCAAAGATTTGAATCATGATTAATCAGTAATTGGTTAACTTCTCCCTACACTGTCAGATTTTTTCTTGTTTTTATAAGTTCTGGTTAGAAAGCATTCTTTGCTGGTGGTGATATACGCTTTATCATATCTGCTGTTCAAAAAGGAAGTTTTGCTGCTCAACATTTTTTCCGTCAAGAATATCAATTCAATCATCTTATTGGATTGATAGACAAACCATTTATTACTATGTTAAATAAAAATCATGATGGATAGTGGTGCAGGAATATCAGTAAATGGAAGGTATAAATGTTGCCCCAGCCATCTATTAACAATTGAATATTTTACCTATGTATATTTTTAGTTTTGTTGGGGATGTTAGATCCCCAGAACTCGCTTAATAATAACCTTAACTTGGATTTCACGTTTGTGAGCATGGGCTGATCAATTGACCTTGAGATTTCATTTCCCACCAGGAAAATCGATGGCTGTGATTGGCTGCTGTGTATTTTAGTGTGCTGTTTTAGTAACTGTCCCAAGTACGTTTCTATGATGTATAAATAAACGAGAGTTGTGTGCTTGATTGTATTATGATTGTTGGGTGGTGTAGAGTACAGTTTCTACTTTCTACGCTTAACAAGACTTCTGTTTTACAGCTTGAGATTCAAGGTAGCCTACCTGGACGCTGGTAATTGCTTCGTTCGCGTTTATCGACTAAGGTGAACTCGTAATAGCTTCAAGCGTAACTACTGACGAACTTCACAAGTTTTATGGTCACAACTTATTTATTTAGACAAATGTAATGTATACTACTATTACTATATCTTAAAATAAATACGATTCAGTGTAATAAACAATTTCAGGATATGTCCATTTTGTAAGTCACACTCACTCGTTAACAATTTAAAACTAAAACCTCACTAAAGATTCATTTTACACACAAGTCAATCAAGCTTCTTCTAAATAATTATTTGACTTTCCTTATATCATATCTGTCTAAGTGTTCACCTTTTTATCAATTCATTATACACCCGCATGTATTGATATAATCAAAGATATGCTGTTATATATTATGATGAATTCGTTTCTGTGAAAAATTTTATTGGATAAAATGGCCTCCTTCATTTTCATCTATCGACAAAAGGTTATTTACCATAAAATATGTAAATATATCTTCTTTTTATATCAAAGTTGGTATACCATTTTAGGAAAAATGTTTATTTTAGGTGAAACACCGTAATAATGGACAAAGGACCTAGAGAATTTTTACAACTAGAATTAGTCAGCAAATATATTAGATGGATTGAAGAAAAAAAAGAAAGCTTTCTTATGATTTTCATGTAATGATAGAGTTATTGAGATTGTTAAGTTTTCATGAAAATAATAAATTGATAATTGTTATACCATCATCATCAGTTAAAAAGCACAACCCTTACATGCAGGAATCGAACCCAGAACCTTCGACACCTCGCTCCTGAACGCTCAAATTTTAGACTACTGAGTTGGTATCCAACGGTGTTAATGTTTAACGTTGATCGATCTAAGGATTTTGTGCGAACTCATTCATTGTCTTCAGTAGCTAACTGCTTACATCGCACCGAGTTGAACTCCACTGGTCATGGCTCCTCACTAGCGCCTTCAGATTTCCAATGGTGATCTAACAATGGTCAATTCGTTATTTATCTAACATCATATTTCATAGTTGAAAAATGTATTATTTTCTTTAATCAAGCGAATTGATGGATTTGAATTTCATGCATCCTTTCTGTGTTACGTTTGTATTATTCCACAGTTTACATTCCTTGTCTTATTATTTATTCAAAACAGTGGTTCCCCTTTGATAAATTTGAATAGAGAAATAAGAAGACATATTTTGTGAGATACTACCATTTCGTGCTTTCTCGTCAGTCACATACAACAAGCAACATGTTATTCGTGTAAATACAGCAGTTTTAAAGATAAGGTCAAAATTTTTTCTATTTAGCATGACATTCACTCACTAGAACCATCATAAACAAAGGTTAACATACAGTTGTTTTTGAACACATAAAGTTGGACTTTCCGATCAATCAAGATAGCTTCGAGTAGTTTGAGTGTGTGTGTGTGGGTTTTGATTACATGTCACAACTCTAGAGGCTGATTTTGGATCAATTTGATGACCACTCATCATTAGATGTTTTGCAATGGACGAGGCTGGGTTTATTGATCGATTTTGAGATGACGGGCCAGGTGGATGAATCATACTTACTTACTTACTTTCGCCTGTTACCCCCAATGGAGCATAGGCCGCCCACCAGTTTTCTCCAACCAACTCTGTCCTGGGCTTCCCTCTCCAGTTCTGTCCAATGTTTGTTCATTCCTCTCATATCTTTCTCTATTTCTCGGCGTAGTGTGTTCCTTGGCCTTCCTCTTTTCCTTTTGCCTTGAGGGTTCCATGTGAGGGCTTGTCTCGTGACGCAGTTAGGTGCTTTTCGTAGTGTATGTCCTATCCACTTCCACCGCTTCTTCCTGATTTCCTCCTCCATTGGAATCTGACTTGTTCTCTCCCACAGTACGTTGTTGCTGATGGTGTCTGGCCAACGAATACGAAGTATTTTGCGTAGACAACTGTTAATAAATACTTGTATCTTCTGGATGATGGCTTTCGTAGTTCGCCAAGTTTCCGCTCCATACAGTAGAACTGTCTTGACATTTGTATTGAAAATCCTGATTTTGGTATTGTTGTGGATGAATCATGGATTTGATTAACCATTTTGGAATATGTTCCCCTATCCTATCTTCCAATCGGCGATCTGTGCTCCCTAAGTAACTTTCTCCACAGTTACATGTGGGGAACATATTCCAAAATGGTTAATCAAATCCATGATTCATCAACCTCTCCCGTCATCTCAAATCGATCAATAAACCCAGCCTCGTCCATTGCAAAGCATCTAATGATGAGTTGTCATTAAATTGACCCAAAATCAGCCTTTAGAGTTGTGACATGTAATCAAAACCCACACACACACTGAAACTACTCGAAGCTATCTTGATTGGTTGGAAAAGTCCAACTTTGTTTACCATGGTTCTTCTAGTGAGTGAATGTCATGCTAAATAAGAAATTTTGACCTTATCTTCAAAACTGTATTTACACAAATAACATGATGCTTGTATGTGACTGACGAGAAAGCACGAAATGGTAGTATCTCACAAAATATGTCTTTTCATTTCTTTTTAATTTTATTTTAATTATTTTATTTTAATTATCTAACAGTTTTGGCATAGTTATTGTTCATTAGGAGAATACAGCAATTGTTGTTTTTTATTGAAATCATGAATCAGTGGTCGTAGGTAAGGATTTAGAATGTGTACTGCGGGCTTCATCCATCCTCCAGTCCATCCCGCCGTTCAATGTTTCCAGGTTTCTAATGATGTTACAATAACGACCGATCCATGATTTCAATAGTTAATTTTCTTTGCTTATTTTTCTCTTTGCCTTGCGGGGTTGTTGTGAAGATTGTTAAGTTTTATTTGTAACCACGAGTCGATCGATGTTAGACCACCATTAGAAACCTGGAATAATTGGATGGCCGTTTCGTTTTGGTATGGGACTCATCAGTAGTGCGCCGCATCCTCGACTCCTGCACCCCGCAGGATTCGAACTCATGACCTTCGGTATTGTGCGCGAACGTCCTAACCGTTAGACCACTGAGCCGGTTCCTAACGGTGTTAGTGTCTAAATTGATCAAATTCATGGAATTGCGCAACCTCATACCCTGTATACATCCGAACAGGTTTGAACTTCACTGGTCACGACTTGTCTTGACATTAATACAAAGCATGAGAAGCTAAACTGACAGAGGCATTTATCTAAAGTTATCCACTATTCCTGTCTGTCCTTTATGCCAGTCTAATGACTCACTACTGAGAACTTAACATAATTTGTATTTCTTCTGCCAAAAAATCCAATTTCTATTTGTGATAATAGCCTGATAGTTTATTCTAAACAGCAAATTTCTTTTCATGCTTATGAGGTATTGATTTATTTTTATACATAATGCACAAATGTTCATCTTATTCATGCTTGATGGCAAACAAATAAATTGAGCTATTAATCATTACAACAATCTCATAGAATTGTTACCTCCTTACTTACTTTTAATCTCATCTGCTCAATATATGAACTAGTAATTTTTGTTGTCTTCCGAATTCCGTCAAACTTGATATCTTGTAGATATTGTGTATCGCTGCAGAGAAAAGCAGTTTTTGCTATGCCTGGAACTGTTACACCTGCACATAAACACGTCAACTTGATATTCTTGAACTATTTTGAGTTTACCTAGTCGGAAAACATGAAAGATGATCGAGGATCCGGCGACACGACATACTACTCAAATCCGATTATCCTAACCCCCATATTTAGTAAAAATAAGAAGGCAAGACTTGATATGAAGTAGAACACGTACTCTACAAGCATCCAGAAAGTACGAAGTCCGAATCCAGAAGAGAACCAAGATCCCGGACTAGGGATACGGTACCTAGCCGTGGTCCCGGTCGCGGTCATAAAACGTTTCAGATAATGCGTATTTATACATTTTGTTCGAATAGGAAACAGCATCGAATTTTGTGACATTGACAGTTGAGACGACCAATAGGAAGTAACATTTGAAATGGCATGGACAGTCCGTATGACCAATAAGAGACAACAATGAAGTATTTGACCTTTTGCAGTTAAAACGACCATAATTTTGACCAATTGAAATCGACCAAAAGGATTTGACCAATCATTCTCTTAGGATATTGGATGAATATTCTAACAGGAACAATGACTGGCTTTTTTCCCTGACCATTTTACAGGTGGTATTCAGCGGTGTTGATTGATGTCTACCGTCAATCAAGCCATGATATTGCGCAATCTCATCCGTTGTCTTTCGTGGGTGACTGCCCCACACACTAAACGCGGTTGAACTCTACTGATTAAAGTTTCTCACTAGAACTCCGAAAATTTCCTCGCAAAGATAGTCACTAGTGAGCAAATGATAATTGTCAAAGTGTTGTTGTGAAGATTGTCGCATTTCACTAAGATTGTAAATCGATCAATGTTAAACCACCTTTGGGAACGTGGAAGCACTGGACCGCCGTTTCATCCTAGTAAGGGACTCATCATCAGTATGTATTCACAACCCTAGCTGAGGAATCCTATACTTGAACAAGCCGGCCATCCAATGCTTACAGCTTTCTAATGGTAGTCGGGCTTGGATCAGTTTGTCATTTCAACTATGATGATAGAAAACTAATCGTTGACTATTAATTTTAAGCTTTATTTTAATAAACGTTTCTATATCTGGACTTTTCTTCGTTATTATCATTCAATTGAGTAGACTATGAATATATGATATCTATGGTTCTTTTCGAAGATTTGCTTACAAATAGAGATATATTGTATAGTATTATATATAATCATCAGAGATTTTTTGGGAATTTTGTCCAAATACGAAGTCTTATTTCCAACTATAATCTAATGAATTTAGATAAACCGAATTCTTTTTATTTGATCAACCGACGGCAGATCGTACTAATCTCATTATCGGTACCGAGATTTGATTTTTGTCAAAAAAATGAAATATTTTTGTCCATTGTTAATGATATTAATCATATAAGTAAGCATCTATTTGTAGCATCCTGTCGAAAACTGATTTATCGACGTTTTTGTGCTTTGATACTAGTTGCTTTAGCAGTTAAATGACTAACCGAATTGACAATACGCCTTATTGAACGGATTTTTCAGGAGTTGACCTTCTACCAGGAAAGTCGCTTACTGATCTAGAATATGCCGATGACATAGTTCTATTCGGTGAAGACGCTGACAAAATGCAGAGTCTTCTGACTACCATAAGCAACAATGCGAGCATGTTCAGGATGCGGTTTTCCCCCTCGAAATGCAAAATGTTCCTTCAAGATTGAGTTTCATCGGCACCTGAACTAGTGATAGGGAGTGAAGTAGTTGAGCATGTTGATCGCTTCAGTTATCTTGTCAGTCTCATCAGTGCTGATGGCCTGGTGACTGACGAAATCTCAGCACTGATACAGAAAGCTCGATTGGCTTTTGCCAATCTGGGTCCCTTATGGCGTAGGTGTGATATCCGTTCGCTAGCCAAAGGACGAGTGTACTGTGCAGTAGTTCGCTCAATTCTCCTATATGGATGCGAAGCATGGCCAGTAAGAGTAGAAGATATTCGTAGGTTACTAGTATTCGATCATAGATGTTTCAGAAGCATTGTTCGTATTTCCTGGCACAACCGAGTGAGCAATGCTGTCGTTAGGAAATGAGTACTAGGTAAGGATAGCAGATCAATAGATGAAGCAGTGAAACTTCATCATTTGAGGTGGTTGGGACATGTGTTACGAATCCGTAACCGCTGACTGCCTCGACGAGCTACGTTTTGTGGTGTAGAAGTAGGTTGGAAGAAAGTTAGGGACGGCCAGACCAAAACATGGCGGAAATCCATGAAGTCACTGACAAGTCGACTGAGTCATGTTGGTAGGTGTTGACTACCGGGTTATGGTCCGCGGGACGAAAGTCAACAATGGTTAGAGTCCTTGTATGACTTGGCTCAAAATGGTTTGTAGTGGCGCAAGTGAATCCATTCTTTTAGCTGTCTCAAATCCTAATCTTCTTCCTCTGCCTTTGTCTTTCTAACTTTATCTCACTGAATTATAATTCTTGAATAATATCTTCAAATCCTAGTGTTCTTCATTACCATTAATACCTCTACTATCTTTATCACTATGGGATTTAATTTGACATTTGTGTCTCTGTGCTAATGTGGTGGTATGGCAACATGAACTTATGTACATACGTACAAAGTTCTACATTGCAACTGACTGACTAACTTATTGAACGGAACCTAAGACACAAAGTCCGATACACACTCATGGTATAATCATCATCAATGCAGAGTCAAAGCGAATTCTTTTTTGAAATATATTTATACACAGTTTTTAATGATTGTGGATGAATGTTGTATTTCTAATGTAAACAAAAATAGAGTTGAGATAGTTGTATATTTTTTTCAGTTGTCAGTTATAACCTAAAACTTTGTATGCACATACATCAGTTCAAGTTTTCATACCATATTAACACGGACGGATGGGATTGTTATTTCGAAACCCGTAGTAGTAGAGGTAGTAGAAGTATTAGCAGTAATTAACAAGATTCAGGATCGTTGTTATGATAATACCTTTTGGTCATATTCCTCTGCCTAATGAATCTTTTGATTGTTAACTTCAATACAATACCTCTCTCTTGTAGTAAGTTGAAAATGGATACATTTTGCGGTAAACTACTATGTAGAGTTACAATCGACGATCACTAATAAGAGCAATTTTAAATTCTTTTAGTGACTGTATTAAACTCGAATTAGGGCTAATCACTTTAGTAGTTCAAAATCTGACTGTAGTTTGGACGAATAATCGGATATGCGTTGAAATAAATCTTCCATTCCATTTCCGTATATCATACTTAAGTGAACTCTGTTTGTGAAACACTGGTAATAAAGAGCCAAATACGGACTCGGTTAAATGAGTTTATTTCAAGCAATCATTCATGTTGCTAGACATGAGGATACAAAGTGTAAAAGCAAATTCCATGAAATGAGACATGACTACGCATTTGTATTCAGTCAGTCAGTTACAGCGTACAACTTCGTACACAAGAACTTAAGTTCAGGTTGTCATACCGCATCAGCGCAAAGACGCAACTTTCAATTCAAATGCCATAGTGCGGTGCTGTGGTGCGAACTACTTATAAGTAGTATATAACGTGAGTGTCAATGTAAAGTCTGGTAGCATAATATGGGGGGAAGATCAAGAAAGGAAGAGTTAGAAAACAATGGAATTTGTATGAAACGCATGAATAGTGACAATGGATTGATGTTTGGCAACAGGAACAGTCCAGTTCCATAGGATGAACTGATCTTCTGCAAATGACCGATTTACGATATGGTTTTCCTATTTAACTGAGTAACACTGTTATTTTCGTTAAATACAATTCGGTTGCCCCACCTGTGTTCTTATTCACTACAATAGTAGTAGCGATAGTGGAAGGATTAGCAGGAGTAGATAAGATTAAGGTTCAAAGATATGATTTAAGAAGTATAATCCAGTGCGATAACTTCAGAAAGAGAAAGATAGAGATGATGAGGAATTCAGAAGGTTAGAATCTGCGAGAACGGAAGGAATGAATGCACCTGCGCCATTCCAAACGATTTTTAGCCATTTCGTTCAACGTCTCTAACCATCGATTACTTTCGTATCGCGGATCCCAACCACACAGCCTACATCTACCCACATCACTCAGTCCACTTGTTAGTGACTTTACGGTTTGATCGCCTACATATTTTTTCTAACGTACACCACAACACAGCTCATTGAGGCAGTCGGTGGTTAGGATACATGAGCAATGCTTCAAGAAATCTATACTCAGATACTAATAACCTAAAATGTCCTCTACTCTTACCGGCTGTCCATAAAGTAGAACGGAGCGAACTGCTGCACAGTAGATTCGACTTTTGATTAGCAAACCGATATCTCGCCTACGCCATAAATGACGCAAGTTTGTAAAAGCCAATCGACCTTTCCGTATCCGTGCTGAGATTTTGTCAGTCACCAGGCCATCGGCACTGATGA
Organism: Schistosoma turkestanicum; assembly: GCA_944470395.2. NCBI lineage: Eukaryota > Metazoa > Platyhelminthes > Trematoda > Strigeidida > Schistosomatidae > Schistosoma > Schistosoma turkestanicum. Next base: position 38,092,606 of record OX103974.1, on the reverse strand, counting down.
GACTCCCCAGATGCGTGGAGCGGTCTACACGCTCGACTACTTCACTTTCTATCACTAGTTCAGGTGCCGATGCAACCCAGTCTTGAAGCAACATTTTGAATTTTGAGGGGGAAAATCGCATCCCGAACATGTTGTATGCAAGACTTTCAATAAATACTCAGACACAAGTCACAAATTAAACGTTTCCTGTTACTTGCATCTTATATTTATTTATGTGCAAATACATTTTGAAAATCAGAATAAATAAAATGAACATCTTAAACGAAATCTATCTTTTAATAACATTTAAATGAATTTCCTAGTAATAAGCCGCGACTCTGTTGAGTGTAGGCAGTAAATACCATAGACAATGGGTGAGTTTGCACGACAGCTCAGACTGACTGAAGTCGGTTATTAAACCCATTGGATACCGACTTGGTGGTCTAGAGATTGAGCTTTCGCGCACGAGAATGAAAGTCCTGGTTTCGAACACTGAGAGGAGGGGTCGTGAATGCACATTACTAATAAGTCCCATACTAGAAAGAAACGGCTAGTCAGTGTTTCCAGCTTTCTAATGGTGGTCTAACAATGATCGATTCATTATTTTAATGGAACATTCGAATGATTTCCGTTTAAGAAAAATTGTCATGCTATAAATGCTACATAAATCCATCTGCTATACATTCTACTTTCAATTACTCTATTTGATCATGTCTCAAGCTGTACATTTAATAAAAACCATTTATCAGAAGAAAAAATAACTTACATAGAGAATAGATGGAATGTGGCTTACAATGGAATCCAGGGAGTTCATTACGTCATATTTGAGACTCATCAGCTTGGTGTACTTGCAATCTCTTAGTTAATGTCTCCCACGGAACTCGAACCTAGTACAGTTTGCTTCAAAAACCGCTGAGATATTCACTCAACTAATGAGTTCGGACAACCGTCCACTTGTGGTTCGGTTTATCCTATTGTTTGAGTCTCGAAGTGAAGATCGACTATTAGATACATATATACTCAAATGATTAGTCCCAAATAAACCGAAACGTGTGCCCTGTATTCCACTGCTAATCAAATTCTATGTATTTCATATAAACGTGTTTTATAATGGCCAAATCAAGACAATTTACATAGAAAGCCCTAAGATTGATCGAATTCCAGTCAAACTATCAACCTTGGTGTGATTCAAACTGTTGGGTGTGTTAGATCCCCAGAACTCGCTTGACGAATATCTTTGTTTTGGATATATTTCATGGACCTTGACATCACATTTCCCACCAAGAAAATCCTTGGCTGTGATTGGTCACTGTGTCATTTTAGTGTGCTATTTTTGTGACTGTCCCAACGACGTCTCTAGAGAGTATAAATAAACTCAATTTGAGTGTTTGGATTCATTGTGTGTGCTGTACGGGTGTTTGTAGAATACAATTTCTTCACTATATCAAGACTTCTCGCTGGTGGAATTTGGTCAAGGGATCAGAGTAGCCTACCTTGAAGCTGGTTCATTGTTTTCTTCTCGTTATTCGACTAAGCTGAACTCGTAATAGTTTTAAGCATACCTAGAGACGAGTGTAACACAGATTATTTTCAACTGTGCATTCAATAAATTCTTGTATCTCTTCAGAAAGTTTTTGACCAAATTAATAAACATTTTTTCTGTAAAAAAAATACTTTACGGAACATAACTTTTGTATTTAAGCATTTTTTTCTCCCGTCTGATATTAATTAGGCATTTATTTAGTTAGTATGAATCATGGTAAATAAAATTAGACTGAAATTAAACTGAATTCCAATGAAAGTTTTACTTATCTCCTCCTCTCATAGTGAATATTTTTCTGTAAGTCTTAAAGAAAAAATCTATATTTAAATTCATACAACGCTGTGAATACTAATCGCCCATTAGTCGTCATTCATTCATTCATTCAATGTTTATATTTACTGTAATATATCATGGCATCACGTGACTGTTTCAAAGCATCCGGCATTGTGGTACTTGATATCCAATCGGATTGACGTTGTAATACTCCAGCATATTTTACATTTAGTGGACCAGTTTTTAAATTCGATTTAGCTAATCGACCACAAACTTCACAAAAATGACGACGACATTCTAAGCCAGTACGAGTTGTATAAAAATTCGGTATACATTGTGGGCATGTAATCGATTGGTGTAAGTCATCGATTTCACCTTGGATAAATAAAAGAAAAACAAAGGTTTTCTTTAATCAACAAAAGTTTACCAAAGTTACTCATCAAATATATTGAATAATTTATCGAATTGGTTGTTGCACCAATAGAATAGAAATGAGAAATTCTCTAAAGCTCAAAAGTAAATGATCGATACTTGCTAACACAATAAAAGAATTTTTATCGTATATAATATGCAGAAGAACTTCTTATCATGTTATGCTCCTCAACTGGTATGCTTGAAACTATTCCGAGTTCACCTTAGTCGGTACACGAAGGTGAAGACAAATGATCCAGTGATATGATAGGCTACTCTAATTCGAGCGTCCCTACGCCCCACTAAGTAGATGAAGAACTATTGATAAGACGTAGGAAGTGCATTCTATAAGCACCCAGAAAATATGAGGTTTCACAAGCACACAAATCGAGTTTATTTATACATGATAGAAACGTCCTTGAGAGAGACACATAAATAGCGTACTAAAATAATACATCGACCAATAACAGTCAGAGATTTTCCGGATAAGAAGTGTAATCTCAAGGTCAACTGATCAGCCGATGCGCTGAAACGTAAAATCCGAAATTAAGACCTATATCAAGTGAGTTCTGGGGATCGAACGTCCCCAACATATTCACACAGAGTACTAGCCGAAATCATGACATGAATACTGCTCTTGTTTAATTTTCAAACACAATGAAATGTTCGCTTTCAATGTTAGAACGTGAATGACTACAACATATTCAGTAAATTTAGTCCTGATTTACAAACAAACTTTTGCAATTTAATTGCTTTGTTCACTTTTATTAAGAATAGTTATTGTATGGATTAAGAATGATTGTGAGTCTTATTCAGTTGTTCAATTCCTATTGGTCCAAATTTAAGGTCGTCCTAAACTATCAAGTTCATATACTTTTAAATGTTGTTTTCTATTGGTTAGCATTCGCGGTCAACCTAACTGTATAAATATGAATTGTCTGTCAAGTCTTATGCTCCTCTTGTTCTTCTATACAAAACCTCATATTTCCTGAGTGCTTGTAGAATACACTTTCTACGCCATATCAGAGCTTCTTCTTTTACTTAGTGGGGGCTTGGGACGCTCGGATTAGAGTAGTCTATCGTGTCACTGGATCACTTATTTTGGCTCTCGTTTACCGACTAAAGTGAACTCGTAATACTTTCAAGCATATCAACTGACGAGCAGAACAATTTCGGAGCATAATTTATGGCAAAAACATTTCAGTATAATTAATCAATTACGAATCATAAATAAAAGAGGGAAAATTATGGAGTGTGATTCACGAACAATCATATTTCACTTCAGATGATCATTTTTATCAAATAAATTTGTCAGTGTGTAGTAATGTGATGGATACTATGTGTAACGTAATTTCTAAGTGGTATACAGAGGAGTGTCGCCGAGAATTTACTACTCGGGAGATGTCAGTCACAACGTAGAACTTGATACGTGCGTACATCAGTTCAAGTCGCCATACCACATTAGCACACACAGATTGAACTGTCAATTCAAATCCCATAGTAGCTGAGGAAGTAGAAGTAGGAATGATAATGGAGATGATTAGGGTTTCACGCTACCACTCGTGAAGTATAATCCAGTGAAATAAGTTTAAAAAAATAGAAAAGTCGGTAAAGAGGAAACAAAGAATAAATGTATCTCCGCCGCTTCAAGCGATTTTCAGCCGTATCACCCAAGGTCTCTATCCATCGGTTACTATCTTCTGGTGGACCCCAATCTGGTAGTCTACACCTATTATCATGGCTCAGTCCCATTGTCAGTGACTACATGAATTTGTGCCATGTTTTGGTCTGGCCGCCCCTAGCTTTCTTCCAACCTACTCCCACACCGCAAACTATTATTTGTCGAGGCAGTCGGTGGTTGGGCTCACGTAAAACATGTCTCAACCATCTCAACTGATGGAGGTTCACTACTTCATCAATTGATGTGCCATCCTTACCTAGCACCGGCTTCTTAACAACGGTATTGCTTACTCGATCGTCCCAAGATTAACGAGCAATGCTACGGAGACATCTATGATCGAAAACCAGTAACCTATGAATATCTTCTACTCTTACTGGCCATGTTTCTGTTGTCGGAGTGAACTGCTACACAGTCGACTCCTCCTTTGGTTAGCAGACGGATTTCTTCCCTACGCTATAATTGATGCAGGTTAGCAAAAGCCAGTAGAAACATCTGAATCCGTGCATCAAAGAGAAGAGAGTCGGATCGGAATGCGTGGTGCGAACAAAGTAGTTTAAAGATCATATAAAACATATCAAAGAAGATGGCTAGTAATCTACTCCGTTTACCAATGGAAGTCTGGAGATTAGGTCTACATGTTTCGTTGGTCAACTTTCCTCTTTATATCTTCAGTCGTTAAGTCTGATGTAATTTATTATTTTTAGTGATAATTTTAGGATTATTTTTAATTCCTTACCCACTACTGATAGAATGTGACGGACCCACAAATTGTTTGTTGAATATACTAGTGTTGTTCATTATTTACTCCTGTTGTACTTGTTCTAAAGGGCACTCTTTTGTAGATATCTCAGTGGCCAGGGAGTAATATAAAGCTTGATAAAGTGTGTTTTCACTGCCTACTAGTATACCTACCAACTTAATTTCTACGGCTGAATCCAAAAAGACTAGACATATTTTTTTCAAGAAGGGCGATACTCTAACCCTAACTAAATGACGAGAGAAACTTGATGATGTGAGTTCATCACTGATCAAGAACTTAACTTAATCTTCTCAGGAAACAGATATACACACACTATATTGGTCAAAAGTTTGACCAAATTTTTCCTTAGAGATAAATATGTATTTATAAATACTTTGTCCACATATAATCTCACCTAAGTGGCTCGCAATATTTCTTACTTACTTATCATTACGTCTACTATCCCTAATAGAGCATAGGCCATCGACAGTGAAGATAATGTTCATTTTTCATAATACTGTTGTTCTTCCAGCTTTTTCGATTATCGTTTTAAAGTTATTGACATTGTGTCGAAACGTTCGCTTATATTCTTGTCGAAGTCAGTTGGTTATATTCAACGTAGAACCTGGCAAATATATGCCTCGATTTAAGTTTTAAAAGTCACATTAACACAGGAAAATAAAAATATCAATAAAAATCTCAACGTAGTAGAAGTAATAAGTAAAGCACCCAACTGTGTCAAATGACAAGCTCTCATTTGGAATCCTGAAGACCAAAGAACACGTTACGCTGAGTGGTAAAGACAAGGCATGAAAAGAATGAACAGCAATTGAGAAGCCATGAAAAAGAAGGCGCAGGACACAGAATAAGTTGGAGAATGCCAGTCAGTGGCCCATGCTCCCTTAGGACGTAACAGGCGTAAGTAAGTAATGTTTGTTTGTGGGGAAAACTAATACTTTAATTTTAAACTGTTTATTCTTCAGTGTTTCATCCTTTTATCAATAATAGAAATATACTGAATGTATGTACTTCACTGTAGTTAAATCTTTTGGCTCACAATTGCTAATAAGACGATTCATGTTTGTGTAATTCACTTCGAACTTATTCTATGTAGTTGACGAAATCCCATGTAGGGTGAGTTTAAATTTTCCCTTCTTCAGTTTATTTTGTTTACTAAAGAATCTCATCCAGCTTAATTATTGAAATTCCTCTTTGCCATACCTATACCTTATACAGTTTATTTTGAAAAGATTTATATTACTTCTAAAGTCGGAATTAATTCGTTCAACTACATACGTCTATAGTATTATAATAAACTCGTTCATACTGCCATAAGGTTAACTTAGAAGACAAAAAACGCCATCATCCACAAGAGACAAGTATTTAATAACGATTGTATACACAAGATACTACGGATCTTTGGCCAGACTCAGTCATGTTGGTATATGTAGACTATCTGGTTGGGGTCCGCGAGACGAAAGTCACCAATCGTTAGAGACCTTGAACGACATGGCTCAAAATCGTTTGTAATGGCGCAAGTGCATCCATTTGTTGAGCTCTCTCAAATCCTAATCTTCTGGATTCGTCAGCACCTCTAGTTTTGACTTTCTAACCTTATCTCACTGAATCATACTTCATGAATAATATCCTCATACCCTAGTCTTCTTCATTACCATTAAAACCTCTACTATCTTTATCACTATGGGATTTGATTTGACATTTGCGTCTCTGTGATAATGTGGTATGGCAACATGAACTTATGTACATACGTACAAAGTTCTACGTTGCAACTGACTGACCAGACTCAATTATCAACAACCTACTGTCGGAAAAAACAAATCCGACTCCAATGGAGGAAGAAATAAGGAAGGAGCGATGAAAGTAGATAGGACACACAGTGCGAAAATCACCTAACTGCGTAATAATCCAAGATGAAACCCGGAATCCACAAAACCAAAAGAAAAGGGGAACACTAACATAAACATTGTGCATCGAACCAGAACCAGTCATCAAAAACAGCCACTAGGAAGGAGAGTGAAGGATAGAGTAGGCTGGAGAATACTGGTCAAAAGCCTATGCTGCACAAGAGATAAAAGGCTCAAATAAGTTTCCACACAGTTTAGTCAATTTTTTCGGGACTTAAATGATAACTAAATTATCAAACTTCAGAGAATTTAAATAAAACTATTATAACTATTTATAAGATAAACTTACCATCTGTTAAATACGCCACATAAGGTTCATTTGCATTCACTGGATTTTTTGTCATTTTCAAAAAAAATTTCAAATAATCTTAATTTTTTTATTAACAATTTTTCTTTAACTACTACTCCTTTACTATCAGTGCTAAGCAACGATAAAGCAATCGTCATCAGCGAACCAATCACAATTATTGTTAGTATGTTTAAAGAAAAACTATCGATGTGAATATATATTGACCTTGAGGAGACCAATCAGAATTCAGATATTACATCGTTGAATTTTTTGCTCAAATTCAAAAGCAGTGAAAGATAACTAACTTGTTAATTAATTATCACGAATTAAGTGAAAAATTGACAATATTTGGTTTGTAAAATGTTTGATATCATTAAAAAATATCTATTACGCAACCAAATAGTGAATTGAATTTGAATATGCCAGTTACCTCTAATGGAGCATTGGCCGCCGACTAGTATTCCCCAACCTACTCCCTTCCCTTTCCAGTTCTTTCCAATTTTTGTCCATTCTTCTCATGTCTGCCTCCGATTCTCGATGCAATGTATTCCTTGGTCATCCTCTTCTCCTTTGGCCTTGAGGATTCTAAGTGAGGACTTGTCTTGTGAAACAGTTGGGTAGTTTCATCAGTGTGTGTCCTATCCACTTCCACTGCTTCTTCTTGATTTCTTCCTCAGCTGGAGTCTGTTTCTCTCTCTCCCACAGTAGGTTGTTGTTGATTGTGTCTGGTAAACGGATACCCATTATCTTGCATAGACAACTGTTAATAGACACTTGCATTTTCTGGATGATGGCTTTCATGGTTCCCCAAGTTTCTAACCCATATTGTAAAACTGTCTTGATATTCGTATTGAAAATCCCGATTTCGGTGTTTTTTGACAGTTGTTTTGAGTACCAGATGTTCTTCAACTGTAAAACTGCAGCCCTTGCTTTGCCGATCCGCGCCCTCACATCTACATCCGATCAACATTGATTGTCAATGATGCTGCCTAGATATGTAAAGGCGTTTAACGTCCTCCAAGACATTTCCATCAAGACTGATTTGGTTGGCGCTTGTTGTATTGCATTGCAGAATCTTACTTTCCCTTTATGTATGCTGAGACCTGCTGCTACACTGGCCATCTTCTCCTGCATTTGTTGTTGCATGTGTGATAGAAAAGCCAGATAATCTGCGAAGTCTAGATTATCCAGCTGCGTCCTAGTTGTTCAGTGTATACCGTGCTTCCCCCCAGATGTTAACGTCTTCATAATGCAGCCGATCATCAGGAGAAAGAGAATACGACGTGATAATTCAAATAAGTTAAGAAAAGTACCTGCTCCTGACAAAGATTGTATGTTATAGTATTTGATGTGATCTAATAAATAGATAGTTGAAGGTGTATGTGTAGTTAGCTAATAATCTCTTAAATCTCTAGATCTCATTCCTAACTTTCTTAAACAAATCGGTGGCAAACCCTTATTACTTTAACTCATAACTTCAACTTAACCCCTAACTTCAGTTGTTCGTATTTTAGATGATGTATGCTGGTAACGAAAATTCCATAAAATTCATTCTAACGCTAACGTACAAAGCAAACTTGACATTCTAATATGTAAATTATTTTTTCTGTTCATTGAACTCATGAACTGATCAATTTTAGACCACCATTAGAAATATGGTGTGGTTTAGTAGGATAAATACCACAGCAGTAGTATTGTGGTGCGCGCTACTTATAAGTAGTATATGACGTGAGCGTCAACGTAATGTCTGGCAGCAGAAGATAGGGGAAGATCAAGAAAGGAAGAGTGGGAACACAATGGAATTTCTATGAAACGCATGAATAGTGAAATGTCAGACAGTGGATTGATGATGGATTGAAGATTTGCAAATTAACGGTTTACGATTTGGGTTTTCCTATTTTACTGAGTAACTCTGTAATTTTCGTTAAAGACAATTCTGTTGCCCCACCTGTGTTCTCCTTCACTAAAATGGAAGCGCTGGATGGCCGTTTCCTCCCTGGTATGGAACACATACGCAATGCCAATGCACGACTCGGTAAGCAGTAACTTAGGTTTTGCGTACAAACCCCTAACCTCTAGACCACTGAGTCAGCATCCGACAATATTACGATCTTTTTTCTGATAATGTGATGAACGATTCAACATTTAAGGGTTAAGTAATCATATCGACATTATTATTCCACTGTTATCTTATTGCTTCTCATTGTTAATTGCTTCACAGCTAAAATCCGCATCTCGACTGACTATTAAAAATCGATCAAGGTCGTCAGTATAGTATACTTTTACCAAAATATCTTACGACATTATCACGTGATTAGTTGATTGTAAAATACACAAGAGTACTAAGTTCATTTTGCTATCATACGTTGTGAATATTTTCAAATTAAACACTTCACTAAATCATTTTATTGAATCTAATAGTCGATCCTAAGTACTGTAGATAAGAATTTTCATTTATATGATTCCTTAATTGACAAGTTATCTGAAAAATATCAAATACTAACCATAAAGAAGCAACTATTGACATCCAAATAGTACTTGACAACTGTTTTATTCTAATATAAACTCCAATATAACGAATCCATGACTGTCTCAACAAAGGATCAAAACCTGAACTTTTGGATCTCGTGAAAAACACTCAATCCTAAATCACTCAAACATGATGAGGGATGATAGTAGCCTTGTTATTTTTAAATAAATTAATCAGTTTGTAGTGAACGAGAACACAGGTCAGGGCAACCGAATTGTATTTAACGAAAATTACAGAGTTACTCAGTAAAATAGGAAAACCATATTGTAAACGGTTAATTTGCAAATCTTCAATCCATTGTCTGACATTGCCACTATTCATGCGTTTCATACAAATTCCATTGTGTTCCCACTCTTCTTCCTTTCTTGATCTTCCCCCATTTTCAGCTGCCAGACATTACGTTTACACTCGCGTCATATACTACTTATAAGTAGCGCGCACCACAAGTTGGTATGCCAAATTTTTATTTCGATCAATAAGTGTGAATCAACCAATAATAGTTGAGTTGAACACTCGACACTTTAAGATTCATTCATTCATTAAATCCCAAACTTATTTTATTAATCCGACCTGTTTTATTTATCTATTCATTATGAAAATGAACCAGTAATATGAATACAGTTAACTATTTTTTTATTGATTAATTTTATTGTATCCTAGCTGTTGTACAACAGATATACATTTATTGTTCCTTTATTATTTTGCATTTTTTTATGTTAATTTTATTCATTTATAATTTTGGTTACAATTATTGGCTATAAAATGAATCATTACTTATTTTTAGCAAGAACAAGAAAAATCATGGATCGGTCAATATTATACTATCATTAGAAACCTAGAAGCACTCTAGATGGCCATTTCTTCCTAGGTTGAGAATCACAAGCGGGAATCGAACTGTTACGTTCGTCACTAGGTATGCTTGAAGCTATTACGAGTTCACCTTAGTCGATAAAATGCGAACGAGACAGTGACCAGCATCCAGGTAGGCTACTACCTTGAATCCCAACTGCAAAGCAGAAGTCTTAATAAGCGTAGAAAGTATATTCTACTACACCCAGTAATCGCAATGCAATCAAGCATACAACTCTCGTTTATTTATACATCATAGAAACGTCATTGGGACAGTCACAAAAATAGCACACTAAAATACACAGCAGCCAATCACAGCTGAAGATTTTCCTGGTGGGAAATGAAATCTCACGGTCAACTGATCAACCCATGCTCGCGAACGTAAATCCAAGATAAGGCACTTATCAAGCGAGTTCTGCGGATCTAATATCCCCAATACGAACGCACGATCTTTTATCTCGCGCGCAAACGCAAAACTAGTGAGCCGGCATTAAACAGTGTTAATGTTTAACATCAATCAATCGATTCATGATTTCAATGAGACTGAACCATCTATACGTCCCTACAAAATGATAATTACTTTGAACTCACTAAAGACTAGCTTCGTAAAGAATTTCTCAGAGTTCTAGTGAGAAACTGAGACCAGCAGAGTTCAAACGTGTCACGTTTTATACAGTTACCTACTGAAGACTGGATGAAATCCAACGATATCATTTGTCAATTAAATTTAAACATGAATACCATTCAATGCAAGCCCAGTGATCTAGGATTTAAGGGTTTGCGCTCAAGACAGAAGCTCCTCGGTTCGAAACATTGCTCGTGTATCCTGGGAGAAGCGAGTAAGCAATGCTATAGTTAGGAATCGAGTTCTAGGTAAGGATGGCAGATCAATCGATGAGTTAGTGAAACTTCATCAGTTAAGGTGGTGAAAACATGTGTTACGAACGCCCAACCACCGACTGCCGCGACGAGCTATGTTTCCTGATGTAGAAGTAGGTTGGAAGAAAGTTAGGGGCGGCCAGACCAAAACATGGCAGAAATCCATGAAGTCACTGACAAGTGGAATGAGTCATGTTGGTAGATGTAGGCTACTTCGTTGGGGTCCGCGAGACGAAAGTCACCGATGAATAGAGACCTTGAACGACATGACTCAAAATCGTTTTCAATGGCGAAGGTGCATCCACCCGTAGTGTTCTCGTAAATCCTAATCCTCCGAATTGCTCATCAAATCTTTCTTCTTCTAAAGTTATCTCATTGAATTATACTTCTCGAATCATATCTTCGAACTATAATCTTCTCCATTACTTCGAAAACTTCTACTACCTATACCACTAAGGGATTAGAATTGATAATTGCGTCTCTGCGCTGATGCGGTATAGCAACCTGAACTTATGTACTTACTTACAAAGTTCTACGTTGTAATTGACTGACTGAATGACCTCAGTTCAATCCCCCTCTCATGAAATTGTGGATGAGTACTGCTTTGGAGACCCATACTAAGACGAAATAGCAGTCCAGTGCTTCCGAGTTTCCATCACTAATCTAACAATGCTATCAGTTCACAGGTTTCAATATCCCATCCCTCCAATGAAAATTTCATTCGATCAAATGATTAATTGACATTTGAATATTTGATTATAAACAAACATTTGACTTGTCGAAATAATTATTTCTCAATTGGAATGTTACATAATAACAATAATAATAATAATAATAATAATATCAAAAACATTTAAAAATTCCTGATCAATCAAGCCACTCTTATCAACCAGTAGTAAACAGCCAATGAAAAAATACCAAGAAAGAAAAAAATGTTAAAATCAATCATGCACAAAAACGTTCAAGCACCACATATAAATAATAATGCATGTATGTGTGTGCTCGCGAATTCTCCTCATTCAAAATTAGAAAAACAAACAGACGAATACACATACATATGCAGCTAATGTAAACTCTGTTTGATTGATTGATTGATAACTGAAATATAGAAATTAAATATACAAAATATAAACATTTTTACATACATTCAAAAGTAATACTGTCAACAGTAGTAATAACAATGATAATCATAGTAACGTCATTTATTGTCTGTCTGTCTGTGTGTACATGTGTATACGCGTTGTCCATCTCGGAAGACATAAATAGGGGCCCAGCATTATTGGCAAGGAAGAAAGCCCAGGATAGATAGAGTTGATTAGGGAATTCTAGTCGACAGATGCCCTATATTCCCAAATTATCCAAATCGTTCTTTAACAATAGCTAAAGCATTTGTACCGATGATGTCAATTTCTCGATATTCTGTATGTTCATCAATAATTGGTTGATGATGAGTTGTGCTGTTATTATTATTTTTACTACTTATAGTAGTAATAGTAGTAGTATTAGCAATGTTAGCATTATGACAAGGAATTAATAATAAAGTTTTATCTGATTTTGAATATGAATCTAACAGATGCGAAGATTGAAGAGGATTGATATAAGTAGTATTGTTAGTAGTAGTGGTAGTAGTAGTAGTAGACATCGAAGCAGTGGACGGCATAGAATAAGGATGACTCAATGATGTTTGTTGTGGTGAACAAACACATGTTACATCAGTTGTAGATGTACTAAATGAAACATCCGACTTTGGTGTTGTTGTTACTGTAACAGGTAAACTGGATCCAGTTTTCAATAACAATGATGACGATGATGTTACTGTAGTCATTGTCATTGGCCGAGTAGATGCCAACGCATTGCTACCAACATCATCGTTATTGCCTAATTGTTGTTCATGTGAACAAGGGACAGTGCGTAAATCCAAATTATATGGTTCAATATAATTCAAATGAGAGATTTTATGTGCAGGAATTGTACATTTTGTTGAGGTATCAATAGGATTATGATTATTGAGATTGGGCTTAAAAATAAAAAAACAGGAGAAAAAAATAAAATAAAATATCATTTAAGATTATGTGAACACGTTGTGACAAGTAACAGAGTGTTTTCAGCAACACAGCTATCATAACAAGGGCTATGTGAGACAATCTAGTCACTGATGTTTAAAGACTTTGATTGACATGGCGCGAAATCGTTTGCAATGACTCATTTGCATCTATTCTTTGTGTTCTTTCAAATTCTAATCTTCTGAATTACTCATCGACTTCATCTTTCACTCTGTGTATTTATCTCCCTAGATTATACCTTCTTGAATAATATCTGTTAGGATATTTATCCAATAATATCCTAAGAGAATTATTGGTCAATTCCTATTGGTCGAAATTATGGTCCTCTTAACTGTCAATGCCACAGAATTCGATGCTGTTTCCTATTCGACAAAAAATTTGTGAATACGCATTATGTGTAACGTTTTATGACCACGACCAGAACCATGGCTCGGTCCCGGATCCCTAGTCCGGGATCGTGATTCTCTTCTGGATTCGGACAATCGCATTTTTGCGCGCTAACGTGGTATGCCAACTTGAATTGATGTACGTACGTACGAAGTTCTACATTGTAGCTGACTGACTGACCTTTATTAAAACATAAAAGTTTACTACTAATCGAAATGATAGTGAAATTTTCATTCTTGTTTTGTCAACAGTCGTGAATTCCTCGGGGAAATGGTCCAAGAAATCAATGTAAGCTGATTACTACTCAACTGAATTCTCTGAGTTACTGTTGATTTAATCAAAAACTATGATTATCAAGTAAGATTAATTTTCAACAAATTTCAGATTGTTCAGTAGGAATGAAAAGGAGAGCATAGTTCATTGATGCGTTGATGTCTGAAACAATCTATGAGTGTTATACTGATATATGACACAAAATGTACGGTGGGCCTTTAAGTGGCACCCAAATGACCTTGAGAAGACTCGCGCACTTACTACGGTGTCTGAAGAGAGATACAAATTAGTGTGAGGAATGTTAGGATATTCACCAAATATCCTAAGAGTACTATTTTTGGAAGTAGAATCCTAGTGGTTGATTTCTATTGGTCAAAATTATGATCGTTTTAACTACTGTCAAAGTCAAATACTTCAATCTTGTCTCTGATTGGTCATCTGGACTGTCAATGTCATTTCAAATGTTCTTTCCTATTGGTCGTCCTAAACTGTCAATGTCACAGACTTTGATGCTGTTTCCTACTCGACCTTACTGTATAAATACGCACTATCTGTAAGCCTTCATGATTCCGATTCCGGTTCCGTTTCTTCCTGCCGACCTCTCTTCTGTACTCTACTCATTAAACAACTCCATCCCACGGTGTTGCGTTCTGATATATAGTAGATTTGGGAATAGTATTTGGGTCGTATTGGGATATTTGAATTGAACGCCGCCAGGACTGAATAGCTATACGTAGCAGCATTATAACTAGGAATTAGAGTTTGTGTTTTTAACGCGACCTGACATCATTTCTAATGCTCAAACAGGCTATGTAATCATATACATGACTAAATTTCACACCATCGTCCAAGACCAAGTTATCTTCCATTCGATTGGTTAGTCCAAAAATTCTAGTCTCTTCAATAAACGTTATCTACAAAGGTAGTATCTACACATAAATGTCTACCAAAAAACATACATAAACAAATAAATCAAACACACTCACATGATTTTTATCAATCGGATTGATATGACAATGATGATCGAATGTGTTGTGCATTCTATTCTCCTTGTCATCTTCATTGATCGCCGCGGCCGACTTATTCACAAATTGATGATTACGATGGTCAGCATCGTGATTATTATTATTATCAGGATCATTATTATTATTATTATTGTTATTCAGATTAGATGTATTATTAGGAATGGAGATATTCATATCACTGCAAGTAGTAGTATTACTACTACTACTACTATTACTATTACTATTACTGCTATTACTATTTAAACTACTATCTACAGACATAGTTGAAGCTTTGGCACGAATTGGTAATGGTGATTCCAAACTGATATGGCATAAGTGTGGTTGTGTGAGCGGGTGTCCATGCAAAGAGGGAAAAAGAAAATCATAAAAAAAAACATGATACTACTTTACAAAGTTATAATGCATACTACTCTACTAATTATAAGCCTTAGTGTAAATAGCAGACACCACACAGTATCATAGTAGCCGGTGACTAACAATAGATTCATATATCGTTTGGTCAATCAGAATCATGCAGATCATGGGTACCACTGATTGGAAAGCAAGGTTTTCTCAACTCTAAAGATAGATACTCTATACCGACCAACCTGTTTAAAGAGCCAGAAACTCGTTTATCGTTGTCTCGATTTGACAAAAACAAACAGTCAGGCCACGACAAAGAGATAAGTAGGACTTCACTGGCAGTGGCTATCTAGAGGCAGGATAGACTCCCTAAATCCTGGTTGGTGCCAGGCCATTTAGGAGCACATTATTCGGTAGCCGAATAATAGATTGTCTCTTTTTTTCCTGCGTTTTCTATCAAGTAGCCGATTTTGGTTGGGGGTTAGCACAAATCGAGGTCAGATTTCGGACAGTTATAACATGTTGAAACAGTATATCGAACTACATAAATTTTCACTAAATAGATTGTAGAGTTAGACATTAACACCGTAGGACGCCAACTCAGAAGTCTACAGGTTAATCATTTATACACGAAACGGAAGGTGCTCGGTTTGATTTCCATTCGCAGGGATAGCAGATACACAGTGCTGATGAGTCACATACTATAACGAGATGACCCCTAAGTGCTTCCAGGTTTCTAATGATGCTCTAAAAATGATCGACTCATGATTTCAATGACAGCCAACGATCTTCACAACTTTACAATGAAAATCCATTTTAGTATTGATGTCCGAAGAAGATCGTTTTATCGACTGATCAGGGTGAATTTTTGGATTATTAATTACGTTTACCTTCGATATGATCATAAATAATTCACGAGACGAAGTTTTATTACGTACAGTTTATTTCAAGCACATTTAATTCTCAAGCAAGGCGATTAGACATATAATCCGATGAACATGTGATAGCATATATGAATGAAAGTCAAGTACACATAATTGCACACAAAAAAGACTGTACTAACTAAACCAAAAGTACTTCTCTATAACTAAATTTAATACGACAATGTTGTCGGACAAGCGCACACACATGCGTGTCTATAATTGCATTAGTTTACACAAACAAGAGTTTACGAAATCAGCTTAAAGCAACTAAGAGATGAATTTCTAGCTAACAGGTTATTTTGTCTGTAAATCGGTAATAAAAAAACAAGGACTTATGGAATTAAAAAGATATTTGAGAATCCTCATAGTCAAGGATAGATATGTAGAACGTAAATGTTAGTGGTAGTCTGAAGTCGTGGTCTTAACTATAAACTAACATTAACTATGATGTAAAATGATTATGTAGCTGCTTGTTTTCGATCATAGGTGTCTCCGAAGCATTGCTCGTGTATCATGAGACGACCAAGTAAGCAATGCTATTGTTAAGAAACAGGTCCTAAGTAAGGATAGTAGATTAATAGATGAAGTATTGAGACTTCATCAATTGAGGTTATTGGGACATGTGTTACGTATGCCTAACTACCGACTGTCTCGGCGAGCTATGTTTTGCGATGTAGGTTGGAAAAAAGCTAAACCAAAACATGACACGAATCCATGAAGTCACTGACAAGTGGGCTGAGCTATGTTAGTAGATGTAGACTACCTGGTTGGGGTTGCACGAGATGATAATAATCGATGGTTAGAGACCTTGGACGACATGGCTCAAAATCGTTTGCAATGGCACAGGTGCATCCACTCTTTGTTTCCTCTCTAATTCTAAGCTTCTGAATTCCTTATAATCTCTATCTTTCTCCTTCTAAATTTATCTTACTGAATTATACTTCTCGAATCATATCTTCGCTCCCTAATCTTTTCTATTACTGCTAATACTTCTATTATTGCTATCACTCTTGGATTTGAACTTAGAGTTGCGTCTCTGTGCTAATGTGGTATGGCAACTTGAACTGATGTACGTACGTACGTACGTACGAAGTTCTACGTCGCTGTTGATCGATTGATTAAGTAGCCATATAAATGAATGAATTTTAGTTATAACTACAAAAAAGGCTATCTGATTAATTTATCCAACCACCTTTAATTTCAGAATCGAGGGTTTACGCTCAGAATTGAGAGATAGAATTTTAATCGCCTACTATACTATAGAAAATTAGGCACTTGGTGCGCTAAAGATTAATGTTTGAAAAGCAAACAAAAGTCATTTAACTGTTTATCATAGACGATAATTGATTTTGGCGCAAAGACCAAAAAAGTTGCGTTCTCGATTCTGATTGGTGGGGTTGGTCTACAACTATTTATAACAATTTTTAATTTTCGACAATCGACTAAGAAACATCTAGATTACAGGTTAGAACATGTTCAACTATCAATAAACATTGACAGTCATTAAGAATTAGACAGAATAGAAAAATCAATGAAACTTTTTGACAATATTAATTTAAAACAAGTGAAGTGAATTTACAATCTAATTGTCAGTCAGTCAATCAAAAAACAGTAAGAGATCGGTGTGAAACAGGAGCCTTCACTGAACTATCCGTTTAGCATAAATACTACTCTTCATCTGAGAATGGGAGAGCCCCCTCGCTTTTAGTCACTGTCGAGAAATTCCTGCTCACTGTATTCCGATGGCGGAGGTGCTGCCTACGAAGTTGAGAAGATGATAAGCGAGTTTCTGGCGCTTTACACCTGATTACAAACCAATGTTGTACATGGGCTCCAGGATCTTCATACGGTCACGCATATATGGCAAATGCCATGGATGTGCTACTTACTGACTTCTTGTAGAGAGTCGTGTTGATGAATATATGACGATAAGCGAACATCCTGTTCTTAAACAAGATTAGTGAGTGGAGGAGGATTCACTCCAAACCAGTAGTGGTGCACACAGGCTCCAGAATCCTGACACAATGAGTAGCACATGAAATTATTGTTGGTCACCAACTAACATGAGATCTCATCACCCTACATTTCTCCACTGCATTGTAGATAAGAGCTTAGGTTAAAAACCCAAGGTGTGGTGCCCTAATTAAATCCTCGGCTTTGGTTTTGGTACCCGGACAATGTTTCTAAGCCTACTCACAAATTCAATCCGTTGTGCGCTCTCATACCAACCAACTCACTTGGAAATAGTCATAATTTTGAATTCTTTATGTTTTAGCGCATAAGTTGCCTAGTTGACCTTGGAGCTTAGATTCCCCACTCGTAAAATCCTTGACTGTCCGCGGTTAATTGATTATTTTAGTACGCTATTTTGTGGCTCTCTCAAGAACGTTTTAATCATCCATAAATAAGCTCAATTTGTGCGCATGTAGACCTCGAATTCTTTCTACGCCTTATAAAGACTTCTTGATATAGTTAGCCGGTCCGGGAACAAACGGATTAGAATAGCCTATCGTGTCACTGCATCAATTGTCTTGGCTATGTTGACCGAGTAAAGTGAACTCATAATAGTTCAAGCATATCAACTGACCAGCATATCATATATGTATTTCAATAAAGCTTTTCATCCAGTTTATTCTTATTTATTTGGCAACGAATTTATGTAAATATTTTTATCATGAATCATCGTATTAATTAGGCAAAATAACAGAACAATTAAGATTCAACAATCCCATATTGTTTCGCTTTGCCTTATAACCCATTCAAGAAATATTTGGATATATATTTATGTGTAGGCTGTTTGACATAATCTAAAAAATGACTAGTGTTGCAGATATGTGAATTTTCTTTTCAAAAAAATTGAATTTCATGTGATTACATACCTAACTACATTCTCATCACTTCAAACTGTTTTTGGAAATGGAAAAATATTTTGGCATAATTATCTTTTGTGTTAAGTTTATCCTCCTTTCACCATATCGAATGGGATCGTAACCCTATCCCCCAACCCGCCTCCTTTATCTAGACTTCAGACTAGCAATAGCCCCAGAGGGGCTCCAGGAGGAGTTATCAAAATGAATACAAAATGAAATTATGAGGATGGTTGAATTTTATTGAAATCTATTGAACATATGACAGTGTTAGATGACTATTTCATTCTAGTATGAGACTCTTGATTAGTGGGGAGTATAATTCCGAACCTGGAAATCGACTCAAGACTTTTGGGTTTTGCATAAGAATGTTTAACCTCAACGTCACTGAGCCAGGCGCATTCAATAAATATCAATCGATTCGTAATTCTAATAAAATCGAATTATGTCTGTACAACCCACCACCCCCCCCCCATACTGTTAATTATCACGTG
This sequence comes from Schistosoma turkestanicum, assembly GCA_944470395.2. Classification (NCBI taxonomy): domain Eukaryota; kingdom Metazoa; phylum Platyhelminthes; class Trematoda; order Strigeidida; family Schistosomatidae; genus Schistosoma; species Schistosoma turkestanicum. The sequence continues at coordinate 38,073,134 of OX103974.1, read as the reverse complement.
CATTCTAACCACTTCTGTCGAGAGGAAATTCTCGACGTTCAAGTGAGAAGCTGTGACCAGTAGAGTTCAACTGTGTCGGATATGGAGAAGATATCAAACGAGTACAATGGAAGATGCTCTCAAATTATCATCTTGGATTGAATGAAGTTAGACTTGTATACCATTGATTCCTGGGTCAGTAGTATAAAGATTAAACGTCCACTTCGGGACGTATAGATCAAGGGTTCGATTCCCAGTGTGAGGTTGTAGACGTGAACTAGACATGAACTCATACCAGAAGGAGACAGTTGTCCAGTAGTACTCCGAGTGAAATCAATCCATTGTTGAAAATCATCAACCAGATTTATTTCATGAATAGGATGGAGATTTGTACCTTCGGAGCAAAAGCGAAGGTATCGTAATTTTAAAACAGAATCTAAGAGAAATTATAACATCTTTATACTCAGTCCGTCAGCCAATTACAACGCAGAACTTCGTACATACATACATCAGTTCATGTCGCCATACAACATGAACACAGAGACGCAATTGTTAATTCAAATCTCATAGTATTAGAGATGGTAGAAGTATTAGCGGTAGTGAAGAAGTTTAGGGTTCGAAGATATTATTCAGGAAGTATAATCCAGTGAAACAAAGTTAGAAAGAGAACGATAAAGATGATGAAGAATTCAGGAGATAAGAATTTGAGAGAATACAAACAAGGGATTTTGAGCCATGTCGTTCAAGGTCTCAATCCATCGGTGACTTTCGTCTCGCGGACCCCACCCACGTAGCCTATATCTACCGACATGACTCAGTCCACTTGTCAATGGCTTCATGGATTTCTTCCATGTTTTGTTTTGGCCACCTCTAGCTTTCTTCCAACCTATTCCTACACCACAAAACATAGCTCATAACACATATCTCAACCACCTCAACCGAAGTTTCAATATTTCGTCTGTTAATTTGCCAGCCCTACCTAGTACTCGTTTCCTAACGATACCACTGTTCAATCGGGTGTCCCAGGATATACGAGCAGTGCTTCGAAGACATCTATAATCGAATACTAATAACCTATGAATATCCTCAACTCGTACTGGCCATGTTTCACTGCCATGAAGTACGACGGTGCGAACTGCTGCGCAGTAGCAAACAAATAATCTTGCCTACAACGTAAATGATGCAAGTTGGCAAAAGTCAATCGTCACTTTATAACAAAAGAAGACAAATCCTTATTCGCTGAATACGTCAAAAAAAACCACCAAGTATTTTTTAGAAAATAAAAACACACACAACCTACTTTAATCCTGATAAAACATTAGTTGAATTCATTGTGAATGACGAAGGCAACGTAGATGATGATGCTAATTTTAAAGGTGATGACATACGTGGTGGAGGTGCAGGTTTATGACTTTTGGCTGCTGTTGTTGTTGTTGCTGCTGATGTTGTCCCTATTCCCATTTTTGTTAATAATAAACATTGATGATGATTGGATTTTTGATCATACAATGATGATGGATGATGAAGTAGTGGAGAGTTAGAAAGTGTTTTAATACTACTACTATTACTATTACTATTATTCATATTATTATTCCCTAGCATACAATGACTTTTACGATAAATTCTTGTATTCTGTGCAATTACATGATTAGTTCGTTTTGATGATGCATAGATTTCTGAGTCCATGATTGAATCGCTAGCAGTAGTAGTAGTTGTTGTAGTAGTAGTTGTGGTAGTAGTAATAACTGGAAATAAAAAAATTCATGAGTTTTTTTTAAAAAATTAATCGTTTAAATTACACGTTATAAAGTGGAATTTCATATTGTCATAATGCTGCTACGTATAGCTATTCAATCGTAGCGGCGTCCAAATTCAAAGATCCCAATACGACCCAAAATGCTATTTCCAAATCTCCTATATATCAGAACACAACACCGTTGGATATAGTTGTTTATCGGGTCGAGTACAAACGAGAGGTAGGCAGGAAGAAAAGGAATCGGAATCGGAATCATGGAGGCTTACAGATAGTGCGTATTTATACATTAAGGTCGAATAGGAAACAGCATCAAAGTCTGTGACATTGACAATTTAGGACGACCAATAGAAAAGAACATTTGAAATGACATTGACAGTCCGGATGACCAATAAGAGACAACATTGAAGTATTTGACTTTGACAGTAGTTAAAACGATCATAATTTTGACCAATAGGATTATACTTCTAAAAATAGTACTCTTAGGATATTTGGTGAATATCGTAACACATATTAAAGAAATAGCTTTAACTATTGCAATCAAAAACTTGTACACTAGTAAAACCGATATTCTAGGTCATTTTACTGATTCTATTGGTTTCAACACGTGAAAAACGGTACAAAAAGGCAAATAAATAATTATTCGTCACACAACAAATTCAATTTGTGCACGAGGTTAGATACTGTCCCGGTGCGAAAACCAAAGCACATGGTTTTGTAAAGGGATTCATGTCCTGAGTCTTCGACACAAAGGTCTAATCCATAACGGAGTGAAGCAATAATCTACGGAGAAGAGATCTCCTGCTAGTCGGTGACCAACAATAAATTCATACGCGAATCATTCAGTCCGGAACCTATGTGCAACGATGGGTTGGAATCACGGTTTTCCGACTCTTCCAGGTGGATACTCCATACCCACCAAACTGATTAAAATGCCAGACATTCGCTTATCATTGTCTTGATTTCATAAACAGCACTACCGCCATCGGAATACAGTGAGAAGGACTTTCCTGGCATCAGCTATATACACGTGGCCATATGAAAGCATTTAGAGAGCAAAAGAGGACTTCTGGCGGTACCAGAGCATTTGGGGGCCAAAATATTGTCGCCTCCAAGTGGGCTCAACCCACCAACCTTCCGGTTCACAACCGGATTAGTGCACAAAATGGAAAGCTTCTCTTCTGAAAATGTTTACAATACTATAGGGTAATCTAAAATACCATAAACTAAAACTCAAAACGACTGTCAACCAACACCAAAATCAGAATTTCCGACCGATACAAATGTCAAGACAGCTTTCTATCCTATCAGGCGAAAACTTGGAGAACTACAAAAGATACAGGTACTTTTACCGGCTGTTTACGCAAGATACTGAGAATCCATTAGCCATACATTATCAGCAACAACCAACTGTACGAGAGAGAACAAGCCAGATTCTAGAGGAAAAAGAAATGAGGAAGAAGCGGTGGCAGTGGATAGGACACTCATTGAGGAAAGAACTAAGCTGCGTCACAAGACAAGCCCTTAGCTGGCATACTCAAGGTCGAAGAAAAAGAAGAAGAGCAAAGAACACATTACGCCAAAAAATGAACAAAAATTGGACAGAACTGGAAAGGAAGGTCCAGGACAGAGTAGGCTGGAGAATGCTGGTCGGCGGCCTATGCTCCATTGGGGGGTAAAAGGCTTAAGTAAGTAAGTAAGTAAGTGATTCGTTGTATAGTAAACGCTTAATCACTGTCGGTTACAGCATAAAAAATGTTTCTTTTGAAAGTAATATTAACACAGCAATCAAAATAATTAAAACCGATAACTCCACACTAACCTTTTGATCCATCTTCAGAATCCCATACATTATAATAGACACTATTTGAAGAATTTTGACGTTTTAAAGAGTTTTTAGACGAAGTACTAACAGTATTACTGTTTACATGATGATATTTACTTCTCTGATTAGTCAAATTATCTAAAGAGAAAAAATAATACATAAATCATGTCATATTATCGATCATTATTAGGAAAAATAAAACAAAACATACAACTCAATGAAAATCAATCAAGTTACTACTTCTTCTTTCATTAAAAAGTAAAAAAAGGAAAATAGAAACTACCAAAGACAAATGAGTGAGGTCGCGCAAAATCCGTAGATCAATCAGAGTTAGACATTAACACAGTTGGATGCCGGCCCAGTGGTCCGATGGCAAGGCGTTCGCCTACAATGCCAAAGGTCCCGGGTTCGAATCCTACGAGGTGCAGGAGTAGTGGATGCACACTGTCACTGATGAGTCCCATACCAGGCCGTCCAGTGCTTCCAGGTTTCTAATGGTGGTCTAACAATGATTGATTGATGATTTCAAATGTGTAAAAACGCAAACCTCCAAAACTCTGTCCCGAAAATAGAAACAATTCTATGGACAAGGTAAAAAAAAGATATTTCTAGCTTCTATACTACTTAAAACCACCAGTAAACTGTTGTTGAGAACTAGAATAACATTGGTTGTTCTGTAATCCGACCTGTTTCTTATTTAGTCCCTAATGTTTGATGAATAGACACTTCATAGAATAAGAAATAAGAATGTTTGAGTAGCTTTATTGTAAGAGAAGGGTTAGTCGTTGAGATAAGAGAGATATTAGGGGGTGTGGGAAGCATTTGATTGTGACCTATTCGATCTCATGTGCTGCTACGGGTACGGGGGCGTGATGTCACTTCCTGGTTGCTCACACCGCGAGTGTTTCTTAAGGAACCTGAAAAGCAAGGTATATTAGCGTTGGTATTAGAGAAGTGAGAGCGTGACCACAGAGCCCAAGGGACAACTGCACGAGAGGTATTTAAAGTGCTAGCTCCGCTGGAGTGGGAAATCCGTGAAAAAAGCCGAGCTGTATGGCCGGTAAGAGTTGAGGATATTCATAGGTTATTATTATTCAATTATAGATGTCTTCGAAGCATCGCTCGTATATCCGGGGACAGCCGAGTAAGCAATACTATAGTTAAGAAACGAGTACGAGGTAGGGTCGGCAAATTAACAGTTGAAATAATGAAACTTCTGTTGAGGAGGTTTGGACATGTATTACGAACGCCCAACCACCGACTGCCTCGACGAGCGATGTTTTGTGGTGTAGGAATAGGTTAGAAAAAAGCTAGAAATGGCCAAAACAAAATATGGAAGAAATCCACGAAGTCACTGACAGGTGGAGTGATTCACGTTGGTAGATGTGGCCCACCTGGTTGGGGTCCGCGAGACGATAGTAACCGATGGTTAGAAACCTAGAACTACATGGCTCAAAATCGTTTGCAATGGAGCAGGTGCATTCACTCTTCCTGTTCTCCCAAATTATAATCGTCTGAGTTGCTCATTACCTCTATCTTTATCTTTCTAAAGTTATCTCATTGAATTATACTTCTCGAATTATACCTGCGAACCCTAAACTTCTTCACTACCGCCAATACTTCTACTATCTCTGCTACAATGGGATTTGAACTGACAATTGTGTCTCTGTGCTCATTTGCTATGGCGACCTAAATTTATCTATGTACGTATGAAAATCTACGTCATAACTGATCGGTCGTTGAGTAGTCATGAATAGTCCTTTTAATGATGATCCCATCGAATAAATCAAGTTACGTTACATTCCCCATTTTAAGATGTTAACTAGCCGGAGTTAGCAGTAATCATTAAACCTTGAACTAGGTTCAAACTACACCAGATTGATCAGAGTTATAGATTAACATCTTTGGATACCGGCTCAGTGGTTTAGAGGTTAGGCGTTCGAGCGCAAGACGGAAGGTTCTGGGTTCGAATCCTACATGTGACAGGATTCATGGGTGCGCACTGCCACTGATGAGTCCCACACCAGGACGAAACGGTCGTCCACTGCCTCCAGGTTTCTAACGACTTCCCAGTGTAAATACACTAGAAGTATCATTTCCCTTACTATTGCCTACAAGGACAATCTTCTTGATGAGTGTAAACAACTATCATAAAACCTAAAAGTTCCAAGTTTTTTCTCTTGACTACATCTTTTACAATTTGAACATTAAAAAAAAAGGATATAGTACCATTCAGTTTACTAAATCAAGTTTTAATCAATTCCAAAAGTCAAACAAACTAATTCACACTACACAACAAAGTTTATCAACATGATCATCTTCTTACAAATGCATTGGCTAGTTTGGATCTTACCATTGATCATAAGAATTGCAATTGATCAGTCTTATCTGACATATGTGTGTTCTGTGCAGACTGTCTCGATATAGACATTAAGTGATAAGGATTGTAAAGAGAGATAGATAGTGATTAGAAGTGGAATCCAAGACGGTCATTTCGTGTTATTTGGAACTCAATTGACTAGATGTACCTGCATCTCATATTTGATGTTCACTTCGAGACTCAACTATCAGTCAGTTAGTCAGTCAGTTGCAATGTAGAACTTCGTACGTATGTACATAAGTTCAGGTTGCCATACCAAATTAGCACAGAGATGCAAATGTCAAATCAAATCCCATAGTGATAAAGATATTAGAGGTATTAATGGTAATGAAGAAGACTAGGGTTCGAAGATATTACTCAAGAAGTAAAATTCAGTGAGATAAAGTTAGAAAGACGAAGGTAGAGGTGTTGACGAATCCAGAAGATTAGGATTTGAGAGAGCACAGCGAATGGATGAACTTGAGCCATTGCAAACGATTCTGAGCCATGTCGTTCAAGGTCTCTAACCATTGATGACTTTCGTCTCGCGGACCCCAACCAGGTAGTCTACATCTAGCAATGTGACTCAGTCCACTAGTCAGTGACTTCATGGATTTATGCAATGTTTTGTTCTGGCTGCCCCTAGCTTTCTTCCAATCTGCTCGGTCGGTGGTTAGATATTTGTAACACATGTCCCAACCACCTCAACTGATGAAGTTTCACTAACTCATCGATTGATCTGCCATCCTTACCTACTACTCGTTTCCTAACGACAGGATTGCTTACTCGGTTATCCCACGATATACGAACAATGCTTCTGAGACATCTACGATCGAATATTAGTAACCTACGAACATTTTCTACTCTTAATGGCCATGTTTCGCATCCATATAGGAGAACGGAGAACGAGACTCAACAATAGTAACGTACGTTCGGAACGCCATCGCATTCACCTACTTAGCTACTGAGTTCAAACGGTCACTAGTTTCTGCAATGGGATGAAGTTTCATTCATTTGTATGAGTAGTTCAAATCAGTCGATACAAGAGTTCTAGATTCCACTGCTAGCCACTATCCATCTTTGCTTATAACGCTTGTGATGATCATATTTCACGGTAAACTTCTACAGTCTTTAAAATTCACTGTAGCTGACTAGAGAAAATTTTCATTTGCCTGCTCTATACTACTATCAACATTAGCTAATAGTTATGCAATAAAATTTGTTACTTTTAAAATTCGCTATTTTATATTTATTTAAAAAAAGAAATTCTCAACTATCAAAAATATGATTGACCTTGGCAGAAACTATAGATAAATTTCATTTATAGTAACTTCTACTTTTACTATCTCTACTACTACTGTAGTGAAGGAGAACACCGATGAGGGCAACCGTTGTCACTATTCACGCGTTTCATACAAATTCCATTGTTTTCTAACTCTTCCCTTCTTGATCTTCCCCCATCTTCTGCTGCCAGACATTACGTTGACACTCACGTCATATACTACTTATAAGTAGCTCGCAACACACTACTACTACTGTGGTGTGCGCTACTTATGTTCACATAAGTAGTATATGATACCAAATGGAAATCAAATGTCTGACAGCAAAAGATCGAGAAGGAAAGAATGAGAATAGAAGGCGATTTGTAGGTAACGTAAAGTGAACTGAAGTCTGAACAGTCTAAATGAAAGAACACTGAAATCTGAAACAAATAAGGATTAGTTTGCAAATGATGATTGACGGGAAGGTTTTGTAAATATGCTTAACAACTCTGTAATATTTGCTTAATATGTGTTAATGTCCTCACCTGAGTTCTCGAGAACAACATTTGGTGTCGCTGGCAGGATGAAGATACCGTGGCCGAAGGAGTTCGAGGACGTGGCGGAGCTAGCCGGATGGAAGCAGGAGAAGACGGTGGTTTTGGGATTGCTACTCCGCGGCCGAGCGAAGGCGGTGTATAATAGCCTGGATGTAGAGAATTCAGATGACAGTTCGCCACAGGCTCTCACTCGACTAGTGGTGTTCGAGTAGAGAGCTTGTATAAGGTTAATGTAAACCCTTCAATGACAGACACTGCCACAGAACCTCACGATCCACTGTGAACTTATGTACATACGTACGAAGTTCTACGTTGCAACTGACTGACTGACTGATGATCCACTGAGTCAAATGCCGCTTTTAGGTCCAGGAAAACAACTATTGTAGGACGCCTAAATGTGTGTCTGTGTTCCAAGACCTGTCGTAATGTGAAGATGTGATCTATACATCCACGTCCAGGTCGAAAACCAGCCTGGTTTTCTCGAGTCTGCTCTTCACGAGCTCTAATTAGACATCTAAGTATAATCGAGGCTAACAATTCAGAAACTATATTAGTTAAACTTATTCCCCTGTGAATGTCACAAGAGGACTTTTGTCCTTTCTGGTAGATTGGGACAATTAGCGACTGAGACCAGTCAGATGGGATTACGTCCAGTTCGATCACTACGCCAAAGTAGCAGCTACAGCGGGGAAATTTCATCTCAAAAACACTTGATTACATCTTGTGAAACAGAAAACACACTCAACAATAATTATACTAAATGATTGTAATATATATAAAATACGCATATAACTTACCATTTGATGATTTGAATGCAACATCACCGGCAGTTTGTTTCACATTCATATTATTATTATTATTATTATTATTACTATTATTGCTTATTCTAGGTAATGAAGAATAATTTATAGTGAATTCTTTCTCTGCGCCAACAGTATTCGTTAAATTTACATAAGAATGACGTGTATCTGGAAGCTAAATGAAAAAAAATATACATGTAGGTGTAACAAAACAACTACAAATAATCGGTGAAAAGATACAGGTATATATTACAGTAAGAATAAATTATCATTTTAGAAAATAAAAACTATTCAATACACAGTGATATAATCCGGTAAAAAGTATAACTTTTGAGACAGTTATTATACTAAAGGAATATTAGGTAGATGCTTAGACTGGGCGGCATTATTGACGAGCGAGGTGGGTTTAATGAAGATATGAAGGTGCAGACTGGCGAATCAAGGACAGCATTTCTACAAGTGAACAACATCTGCACCTCGAACACAACTATCAACAAACAACAAAATCAGAATTTTCAATACAAATCTCAAGACAATGTTCTACTGTTTGAGACGGAAAATTGGAGAACTACCAGTCGTCATCTGGAAGATACAAGTGATTAATAATAGTTGTCTACACAAAAATACGGAAGATCCGTTGGTCAGACACCATCAGCAACAACCTAATGTAGGAGAGAACAAACCAGATTCCAGTGGAGGACGAAATCAGGAAGAAGCTCTGGAAGTGGACAGGACACATATTGGGGCAAACACTCAACTGTGTAACAAGACAAGCCCTCAGTTGGAACCCTCAAGGACAGAGGAGTAATGGAATACCAAAAAACACACTGAGTCGAGAAATGGAGACAGACATGGGAAGAATAAACAAAAATCGGACAGAACTGGCAAGGGAAGCTGAGGACAGAGTAGGTTGGAGAATGCTGGTTTCCAGCCTATACTGAATTAGTGGTAACGGATTTAAGTAGGTAAGATATAATATTGCATATATTAAAGTCCATGGATATCTGTAGACGCAATTTCAACTGGAAAAGTCAAGATGAAACAACAAGCAAGTCAAAGAACACATAGTCTTATAGTGACTGTGTATTAGAAATAAATGGACAAAACAAAACTGATCAGATTTGTCATCGAATATGAATAAAGAATAAACAACAATGAAATCATAAATCAAATCAGATCAAGGAAGAAAACAGTCAAAGAGAACATGACAACAGATGCAACATCATTATTAGATAAAACAACCAACGAAAAATTCAGATTGACAGACCAAGTTATGATTTGGTTTTTTCATTAAATAGTTATAGAGATTGTTTTTTTTTTACATTGAAATAGTGAATCAGTCATTCTTAGACTAGACTATAAACCTGGGCGCACTGGACGGTCGTTTCGTCTTCTAGACCACTGAGTCGGCACCCAACAGTGTTGATCTCTAACTTTGATCAATCTATAATGAAAAATCATAAAATGTGCTCATTAGCGACTAGTTTCGTGAGGGAATTCTCGTGACCGGTGGAATCCAAGCTTCATGTGCTGTTACGAGTATGAGGGCGGTTGTCACTTCCCGGCTGCCTACACCGTGGAAGTCCGTGGAGTCCAACCTTGTAGGGTGTAGACAGTAATTACAGAAGGCAATAAGTGAGGTTGCTTAATACTTTAAGTTGATCAAAGTTCGCCATTAACACAATTGGATACCGTCTTAGTGATCTGGAGACTAAGTGTTCACATGTAAAACCAACGGCCTCGTGTTTAATTCGAGAGAAACGGTCGTTGATGAATCCCATACTAGGGACGAAACGGTCGTCCAATGCTTCCAGGCTTTTAATCGTCATCTAACAATGATTGACAAGTGATTTCAATGGCAATTAATTGTAAAGAATACAAATATTCTGTAATCATATCATATCATATCAACCATCAGTGTAATGCACTGATTATTACATATGATCATTTTAACTCGCAATACAGATGATAAAATTCATGTAAAAATTTTTAAACAAACTGTAAGTAACATTTGTTAATTAATTATTCACTTAATCACACATACATACATACATACATACACAACTACGTACGCATTTGCACGTACAGTTAGCTAGCTAGCTAGTTAGTTAGCTAACTTTCACTCGACAATCATTATGAAAAAAGTTATTATTCTTTTTCACATATGATCGATCTCTCACATAAAACAAAAATACACACACACACAATTGGACATATTCAATATATTCAAACAAATAAAACAGAACAAAAAGTTTAAAAACTGATTGAAATGTGAATGTACACCATTTTTTTTTGATTTAGCCTCTCTCTAAATGGAATTGATAAATAAAACTGACCAAATGATGTTTTTTTTCAGAAAATGAATTATAACAATTTATTTTTTTGGAATGATTCACCTTATTACATTTTTTAAACAACATCAGTTTTGTTATATGTAAACACATGTCATCAAATATGTTGACACATTGAAGATCATACTAATAATAATAATAATAACAATGTTATTGATATATGATAGAGTATGCACATAAATAGGTGTGATATGAAATGAGAGCAATCAGTCAGTCAGTCAGTTGCAACGTAGAACTTCGTACGTATGTACATCAGTTCATGTTGCCATACCACATTAGCACAGAGATGCAACTGTCAATTCAAATCCAATAGTAGAAGACGTAGTAAGGGTATTAGAAGAAATCGGAGAGGTTAGGATTAGAAGATATTATTCGACAAGTATGATTAAATGAGAAAAGTTTAGAAAGTCAAAACTAGAGGTGTTGAAGAACTCAGAAGATTAGGATTTGAGAGAACATAGAGAATAGATGAACAGGAGCTATTGCAAACGGTTTCAGGGTCTCTAACCATCGATTATTATCATCACGCGGACCCCAACCAGGCAGTCTACATCTAGCAATATGACTCAGTCCATTAGTCAGTGACTTCATGCAATTCTGCCATATTCTAGTTTGACCGCCCCTGACTTTCTTCCAACCTATCCCTACACTACAAAACAAAGCTCGTCGAGGCAGTCGGTGGTTGGGCATACGCAACACATGTCCCAACCACCTCAACTGATGAAGTTTCATTAATTCATCTATTGATCTGCCAATGTTAACTAGCACCCGTCTCCTAACGATAGCATTGCTTACTCGGTTGTCCCACGATACACGAGCAATGCTTCGGAGACACCTATGATCGAAGACTAGTGACCTACGAATATATTCTACTCTCACTGGCCATGTTTCACAGCCATAAAGTAAGACGGAGCGAACCACTGTGCAGTACACTCGTCCTTTAGTCAGCAAACGGATATCTTGCCTACGCCATAAGTGACGCAGGTTGGCAAAAGCAAATCGAGCTTTCTGTATCCATGCTGAGATTTCGTCAGTCACCAGGCTATCAGCACTGATGAGACTCCCCAAATGAGAGCAGTACGTGTGGCCATATGACAACAATTTCTATAGAGAGAACAGACTTCATCCATTCCCAGCAGTACTAGGACATTTAGGCTACAAGTGGATTTGTTAATAATGTAAAACACGTTATATTATTGCTCTCATTTATAATATAACGTGTTTTACATTATTAACAAATTCAATTGTCCTCTAAATGTCCTAGTACCGCTGGGAATGGGTGAAGTCTGTTCTCTCTATGGAAATTGTTATCATATGGCCATACATATACATTCCCTGCCAGTACAGTATTACTAACTACTTTCTTATGGTAACAGTGTCAGTCACAAAATTTACTTACTTACTTACTTACGCCTGTTACCCCCAACGGAGCATAGGCCGCTCACCAGTTTTCTCCAACCAACTCTGTCCTGGGCTTCCCTCTCCAGTTCTGTCCAGTTTTTGTTCATTCCTCTCATATCTTTCTCTATTTCTCGGCGTAATGTATTCTTTGGCTTTCCTCTTTTCCTTTTGCCTTGAGGGTCCCAAGTGAGGGCTTGTCTCGTGACGCAGTTCGGTGCTTTTCGTAGAGTGTGTCCATTTCCATTGCTTCTTCCTGTTTTCCTCTTCTATTGGAATCTGGTTTGTTCTTTCCCACAGTATATTGTTGCTGATGATGTATGGTCAACGGATTTGAAGTATGTTACGTCAATAACTGTTGACAAATACCTTTGTCTTGAGGATGATGACTTTCGTAGTTCTCCAAGTTTCCGCCACATACAGTAGAACTGTCTTGACATTTTGTATTGAAAATTCTGATTTTAATATTTGTTGATAGTTGTTTTGAGTTGCAGATGTTGTTCAGTTGTAGAAATTCCGTCCTTGCTTTGCCAATCCGCGACCTCACATCTACATCAGATCCACCTTGATTGTCGATGATGCTGCCAAGATATGTAAAGGTGTTAACGTCCTCCAAGGCATCTCCATCAAGAGTGATTTGTTTGGTGAATGTTGTGCTGCATCGGAGAATTTAGTCACAAAATTTAGACGACTTAAATTCAATGTCTAGCGATTTAACTTAAGTTCATGGGTACGGAGGATCCACACAGAGGACTGGAAAAACTCTAATTCCAAACAAATATCAATGGTGCACATGAGATTCAAGATCCGGATCGAATCTATTGTTGGTCAATCACTATCATGTGATGATTGCATCTCCTTACATTATTAGTTCCACTACATTGTGGATGAGACCTTTAGGTCGAAGGCTCGGTGACTAGTCAGTCCCCTAAAGAAACCACCTGCTTTGGTTTTCACATTCGAGCAGTATTAAAGCCCATTCAAAAACTTTATAGTTTTTGAATGTTTATAGTTCTTTTGTAACGATGCTTAAAAAATCCTAAGGTTAGGTGTTTGCATGCAAGACCTAAGGTCCCGGGTTCGAATCCTGCGAGGTGCAGGAGTCTTGGATGCGCACTACTGATTAGTCCCATACTAGAATGAAACGGCAGTCCATTGCTTCCAGGTTTCTAATGGTTATTTAATAATGATTGATTCATGATTTCAAATGTATGAAAACAATGATCTCCATAACTCCGATTGAAAAATTCAACAATAATTCATAATAATAACTGAAATGAAAACAACAGATTACCATTCATATCAACCTACGCTTTAAATTATTAGTCTGTCTTTTTAAGCATATAAATAAAACGCTTTTATAATAAAAATCTGTTCTAGTATTTCATTCTTTACTGAACATGATATCGTAATATTATGAAAACTAATTCATTTCGAAACATTGAACATTGAATTGTATGAAAAAATAGTGAGTGATACGGTTATAACCAAACACAAACACACACACACATTTAAAGAGAAGGAAAAACAAGACAGTGTCAAATACAACACGAATAAATACAAGAAAGAAAAAAATCAGTCAGTCAGTCAGTCAGATGCAACGTAGAACTTTGTACGTAAGTACATCAGTTCATGTCGCCATACCACATCAGCACAGAGATATAATTGTCAATTCAAATCCAATAGTAGAAGAGGTAGTAAAAGTATTAGGAGTAATCGGAGAGGTTAGAATTAGAAGATATTATTCAAGAAGTATGATTCAGTGAGATAAGTTTAGAAAGTCAAAACCAGAGGTGTTGAAGAATTCAGAAGATTAGGATTTGAGAGAACACAAAGAATAAATGCACCGGCGCCATTGTGAACGGTTTTGAGCCATGTCATTCAGGGTATCTAACCATCGATTATTATCATCTCGCGGACCCCAACCAAGTAGTCGACAATTACCGACATGGATTTCTGCCATGTTTTGGTTTGGCCGCCCCAGCTTTCTTCCAACCTATTCCCACACTACAAAACAAAGCTCGTCGAGGCAGTCGGTGGTTAGGCATACGCAACACATGTCCCAACCACTTCAACTGATGAAGTTTCACCACTTCGTCTATTGATCTGTCATTCTTACCTAGCACCCGTTTCCTAATAACAGCATTGCTTACTCGGTTGTCCCACGGTATACGAGCAATGCTTCGAAGACACCTATGATCGAAAACCAATAACCGACGGATATCTTCTACTCTCAAAGAAAACAATGAAATAGATACATAAAGAAGCATTGATATCAAGTTTTTACGGTTTACTCAGTTGCTTTTTTTCAGTTCGTGAAGATGATGCTTAGATGTTGATCATATTGAGTAAAGGGAACAAAATATTGTGAAGCAACTCAAGACAATGGTTCATAATGGGACAATGGAGGACAAGAGGTGTAAAATCACTATTTGACTAAGGCTAATATATTGCAGATCTGATTTAGGTCCTATGGGACCAAGATTTTTACACAGATCGATCACTGATTAAGTACCAATGTTATTCTTGCCCATTGTACTAATCAACCAGTCAATCAACAGCAACGTAGAACATCGTACGTACATACATCAGTTCAAGTTGCCACAGAGATGCGATTGTCAATTCAAATCCCATAGTATTATAGGTAGTAAAAGTATTAGCAGTAATCGGATAAGATAAAGGTGATGAGTAACTCCGAAGGTTAGAATTTGAGAGAACACAAAGAATGAATGCACCTGCGCTATTGCATACGATTTTGAGCCAAGGTCTCTAACCATCGGTGACTTCCATCTCGCGGAACCCAACCAGATAACCTACATTTACCAACAGGACTCAGTTCACTTGCCCATTGTAACAAAAACAGCTCTCTAATATGCAACACTTGTGATCTAAATATATATGGTCCAGTGGTTGAAAATATTAGATACACTATAATTATTGAATACTGAGAACTTTGCCAAGAATAATCGTTATCTCGTCGCGTTAAATCCATGTGTTATGTCAGCAGTAAAAATTATGGTGGTTTAATTATCTGAGCTAGATTGTGTGATAAGATCGAGTTTCATAATGATTGTAGAGTGTATACTAATATGTCTGTTAAGCTTGTTACTTGAGATGCTTGAACCGATCACAAGTTCACCTTAGTCAATAAATGAGAATGAGATAATGAATCAGTGACACACTAGGCTACTCTGATCCATTTCCCCAACTAACTGTAGAAAAAGTCTTGATAAGGCGTAGAAAGTGTCTTCTACAAACACCCAGCCAGCACACAAATCGCGCCTATTTATACATCATAAAAACTTCCTTGGGAGAGTCACAAAAATAGCGTACTAAAATAACACATCAACCAATCACAGCCAAGGATTTTCATGGTGGGAAATGTGACCTCAAGGTCAACTGATTAGCCCATGAATAAAATCCAAAATAAAGATATTCATCAAGCGAGTTTTGGGGATCTAGCGTCCCTAACAATGTCTTATTGTCTACATCAAGTGGTATCCGTCAGGGCTGTCCACTCTCTCCATTATGGTTTAACTTTGTCGTAGACATCCTCTTAGAGTTAACATTAAGCTCGTCAGATTTGTCAGGGGTTGACCTTCTACCAGGAAAGTCGCTTACTGATCTAGAATATGCCGATGACATAGTTCTATTCGGTGAAGACGCTGATAAAATGCAGTCTTCTGACAAACATAAGCAACAATGCGAGCATGTTCGAAATGCAAATTGTTGCTTCAGGACTGGGTTTCATCGGCACCTGAACTAGTGATAGGGAATGAAGTAATCGAGCGTGGTGATCGTGTAACTTATCTTGGAAGTCTTATCAGCGCTGATAGCCTGGTGACTGACGAAATCTCAACGCAGATGCAGAAAGCTCGATTGGCTTTGGCCAACCTGCGTCACTTATGGCGTAGGCGTGATATCCATTCGCTAGCCAAAGGACGGGTGTACTGTGCAGCAGTTCGCTCCATTCTCATATATGGATGTGAAACATGGCCGTTAAGAGTAGATGTTCGTAGGTTACTACTATTCGATCATAGATGTTTAAGAAGCATTGCTCGTATACCGTGGGACAACCGAGTAAGCAATGCTGTCGTTAGGAAACGAGTACTAGGTAACGATGGAAGATCAATAGATGAAGTGGTGAAACTTCATCAGTTGAAGTGGTTGGGACATGTGTTGCGTATGCCTAACCACCGACTGCCTCGACGAGCTATGTTTTGTGATGTAGGAGTAGGTTGGAAGAAAGTTAGGGGCGGCCAGACAAAAATATGGCACAAATCCATGAAGTCACTGACAGGTCGACTGAGTCATGTTGGTAGATGTAGACTACCTGGTTGGGGTCCGCGAGACGAAAGTCACCAATGGTTACAGACCTTGAACGACATGGAGCAAAATCGCAAGTGCATCCATTCTTTGTGTTCTCTCAAATCGTAATCTTCTGGATTCGTCAACACCTCTACCTTTGTATTTCTAACCTTATCTCACTGAATTATACTTCTTGAATAATATCTTCGAACCCTAGTCTTCTTCATTACCATTAATCCCTCTTTCACTTTGGGATGTGATTTGACATTTGCGTCTCTGTACTGATGTGGTATGGCAACATGAACTTATGTACATACGTACGAAGTTCTACGTTGCAACTAAATGACTGACTGAACAATGTCTTAACCTCTGAGCAAATTAATTAATCTATTCTTCTCCAGTTATCCACATGTCTTTCGACCTTGTCACCATCGTACAGCACAGGTTTCGCTTAAGTATCATATACGGAAATGAAAGGGCAGATTTATTTCATCGCATACTCGATCGCTCAACCAAACTGAAGTCAGATCGCAGGCCACTAAAGTGATGAGCCCTACTAAGAATTCAACTCAGCCACTAAATGATACAAATAAGATTTTTTTTTGAAAAAAAAACGTTACACATATTTGTAAAGTCAAAATTGTTTTTTTTTGATATTAAAAGAGAAAAAGAAAAGTAAAATCAAATGAACTTACATGATGATAATCACCTAACAGTAATTCAGAACCAGACAATAAATAATCAACCTTTAATATAAATAAAAAAGACAGAAATTCTCATATTACACTATGTTTGGTTGTAAAATACATAGAAATGAATAAAAATTGTTGATGGGACGTAGATTAGATTACAGCATGATTGCGATGCTACACGCTGATTGGCTCTTTCGTATCCAATCAGCGCTAGTCAATACTGAGGGAATATTCTAGAATCGTCTCATGTAAGAAAACTATAAATATATTAACGTCTTTTTCATTTGGACCTTTTATCTTCCATTTTTAGCCTTGTTATTGGGATATAATCTATTTCCTATGCAACTGTGTTCTGATTTTTGGAGAACGTCTCGAGTGAATTGGTGTCCGAGAATGCTAAAGCATTAGGAATAGCTGGGTTGTATGCAAGAGAGAATTGTAACAATAATAAACCTAACTATTTTAGTGAAACTTCAGGATAAAGCTAGTGTGTCTGATCATAGGAACACACCAAAATTTGTGAATAGAATGAAATATTCAAGACAAATTGGGGTCTGTTTCACAGTTAGCTGGCGGCGGCGGCAAGGAACGGCAGTGTTAGGCTACTATTGTAAAATATATACGGATTCAATAATAAGTCGAACAAGTCTAACAAAATGATTTTTCTCTTAAGACAGTGGTTACGTAACTTAAGTAAAAGATTGTAACATCAAAAGAAACAACCTTGAATTTGTGAAATTCAGTATGAAACGTCAGGATAAAGGCAGTGTGCCGCATCATAGGAACCCCGACCGTAGCTGCTACCTTGACGTGGTGGTCGGGCTTGCCTATCGTGATGACCCAATCGAGCTATACTGGCTGGAACATATGTTCCTGCAGGTCCTACCATGCTAGACAGGTCGACTGGAGAACAGTGAGACTAAAAGCAGCAACTTAAGGTCTGAGGGCGAAGTCGTACTGCTGACTGCAGAGGGGTGTGACAGCAGTAAGGTGTTCCCCTCGGATAACTAGCATCTGCAGCGATGCTGCCTTCTCACAAGGAATGAAGGGTTAGAAAAGGTAGAACCTAAAAATGTCACACCTCACTCTACCTCACGGATTTCCGTCTGCGGCGGTAAGGGTGCCCACTAAGGGCTTTCGAGAGAGGATCTAATACTCAAAAAACTTCTCATAAAAAGGCTGTATGTGACCGGCCTCAAGCAGTTGTCCCTTGGACTCTGCGGTCACGCTCCAAGGTCTCCAAGACCAACACTAATCTACCTTCCTTTTCAGGTCTCTCAAGAAACAACCTACCATGGTGTGGGCAGCCGGGAAGTGACAACCGCCCTCATACCCGTAACAGCACACGACACCCAAAAATGTTCATACCACATTAGCACAAAGACGCAATTGTCAATTCAAATCTGATAGTAGTAAAGGTAGTAGAAGTATTAGCACTAATCGGATAAGACTGGGGTTCGAAGATATTATTCAAGAAGTAGAATCTAGTGAAATATACTTAAAAAGAGAAATATAAAGGTGATGAGCAATGCAGAAGATTAGAATCTCAGAGAGCACAAACAATGGATGCACTTGCGCAATGGCAAACGATTTTGAGCCATGTCATTTAAAGTCACTAACCATCGACTACTGACATCTCGCAGACCTCAACCAAGTAGTATACACTTATCAACATAACTCAGTACACTTATCATTGACTTCATGGATTTCTGTCATGTTTTGGTTTGGAACTAGCATGTAGATTGTATAAAGATTGTACTACTGTCAAAATCCAAGGTGTTTCATAGTAGAATAAGTCAAGTGGAAAACATTTTAATGACTCTATCCAATAAAATGATATAGTACCAATGAATTTTCCTTGTTACACCGTCAGTCAGTCAGTCAGATACAACGTAGAACTTCCTACGTAAGTACATCAGTTCATGTTGCCATATCACATCAGCACAGAGATGTAACTGTCAATCCAAATCCCATAGCAGTAGAGGTAGTAAAAGTATTAGAAGTAATCGGAAAGGTTAGGATTAAAAGATATTATTCAAGAAGTATGATTCAGTGAGAAAAGTTTAGAAAGTCAAAACTAGAGGTGTTGGAGAATCCAGAAGATTAGGACTTGAGAGAACACAAAGAATAAATGCACCGGCGCCATTGCGAACGATTTTGAGTCACGTCATTCAAGGTTTCTAACCATCGATTATTATCATCTCGCTGAACCCAACCAGGTAGTCAACGATTACCGAAATGGCTAAGTCAACTCGTCAATGACTTCATGGATTTCTGCCATGTTTTGGTCTGGCCGCCCCTAACTTTCTTCCAATCTACTCCTATACGACAAAACAAAGTTCGACGAGGCAGTCGGTGGTTAGGCATACGTGACAAATGTCCCAACCACCTCAACTGGTGAAGTTTCATTACTTCATCTACTGATCTGCCATCCTTACCTAGTACTCGTTTCCTAACGACAGCATTGCTTACTCGGTTGTCCCAGGATATACGAGAAATGCTTCTTAAACATCTATGATCGAAAACCAGTAACCTACGAATATCTTCTACTCTGACTGGCCATGTTTCACAGACATAAAGTAAGACGGAGCGGACTACTGCACAGTACACTCATCCTTTAGTCAGCAAGCGGATATCTCGTCTACACAATAAGTGATGCAGGTTGGCAAAAGCTAGACGAGCCTTCTGTATCCGAGCTGAGATTTCTTCAGTCACCAGGCCATTGGCACTGATGAGACTCCCAAGATAAGTGTTGTTACACTGTAGTGTTCAATCATTCAATGAACAAATGTTTAAAGCTATAGTTTATGAAGTGAAAATTAGTAAATTTAAATTTTCAATGAGAATAACATAAGAACAATCTGTAATGAAGATATATATACATATATATTTATCCCATGATATTTTTCGGCTCAAATCGTCACACGTGTTGTGATAGCAAACGAAATAGATTATTTAAAATATCAAAATCCACAGTTCAACATTTTCGACAATAAAGAAATTTGAGAAGTCTGGGTTTTTATAAAGGAACATGATATTAGTAAATAATATTATAAAAACTGATCCACATCAAACTTATAAGGGGATAGTATGATCGACTGGTGGGTGGATTATATTTCAGTATTTCGATTGGACAAGAAGATAATTTCCCCGGGGAATGACTTTTTCACCGATAATCATACACCAATTAAGTAATTAGAAATGGTCGTGTTAGTTAACACTTGTCAGTAAGGCGTTTTAAGTTGACTGACACTTCCTGTGGGATTAAAATTCAGCTTCGCAAACTAAGTGATAAGAATCTAAATACCATATACAGTACGAGTTTCATCAAAATTAATAAATATTCCTTCTTGATACATGCTAACCAGAAGGAACCTAGATCCAGGGATTCAGGCCAACCACTTTCAACCAACTACCATTACAATATGCTACGCATAATGTTTGAGCATTACGATAGAGGACGACATTACAACTAAAACTATATTCGGGCTTCAAATTAACGTCATCACACGAACGGGTTCGCCTAACAGTGGCATACAAAAATTAAAGATTATATTCATTTGATAGCTTATTCAATCGCTCGTACCTAATAGTCAGATACCGAGTACATATAGCGCAAATAAACTGTGTCTTCTCGACATATGTATTAGTACATCAAGTCACAACGTCTTCGTACTCATAGTGTGGTGCGAGCTACTTATAAGTAGCATATGACGTGAGTGTCAACGCACTGTCTGGCAGCAGAAGATGGGGGAAGATCAAGAAAGGAAGAGTGGGAACACAATGGAATTTGTATGAAACGCATGAATAGTGAAATGTCAGACAATGGATTGAAGATTTGCAAATTAACCGTTTACGATATGGTTTTCCTATCTTACTGAATAACTCTGTAATTTTCGTTAAATACAATTCGGTTGCCCTCACCTGTGTTCTCCTTTTCACTACACTATAAGAAGTTAGTGGAGACTGTCGTTGAATTTTATTGGTTTATATCATGAAGTAATAATCAAGAAGTTCAACCCTGTCGGGTGTAGGCAGTAACCACTGATGACAATGGGTGAGATTGCGCAATATCAGGGATTGAATAAAGTTAAACAATAACACCATTGGATTCTGACTCAATAGTCAAGAGACTAGGTGTTCATGAGTGAAACCGAATGTTCTGGTTTCGATTCTATTGATCTAGGTCGTGGATGTACACACCTGATGAGTCCTATGCAAGGACGAAACAGTCGCTCTGTGCTTCCAGGTTTCTAATGGTGGTCTAACTTTGATTGATTCATGAATAGCTAACGTAATCCGACAGATAGAATTAATCTAATCCTACGAAATCTTTTGAATAAACTGCAGTTTGTGTAGTCTAATTAGTTAATTCCAAAATGGTTTTTATCATTTGAAATGAAGATCCTCCTGGAAAACGAACATTCAGTTTGAGAATAAAAAACTTTGCTGTCCCTTTCTTGAATCTCATCTATAATATGTTACCGAAAACTAACAGTTAGAAAGCTGACTATAGCAAATAATGTTTGATGTCGGTGATAAGGTCTGTAAACTACGAAGTTATCATATCAAAAACTAATTCAAGACTGTGTATGACCAGCCACGGGCAGTTCCCAAGTTGTCAGTTTGTGTTCGAAACTAAAATTGAAATGACTATCAAACTACTTCGCATAATCTTATATGTGATCAAAATAATTTGCAGCATGATTTCCTCTTTTTTTGAACAAAACTTTATTACGGACTGTAATAGTGTGGTGCGAGCTACTTATAAGTAGTATATGACGTGAGTATCAACGTAATGTCTGGCAGCAGGAGATGGGGGAAGATCAAGAAAGGAAGAGTTAGAAAACAATGGAATTTGTGTATGAAACGCATGAATAGTGACAATGTATTGATGTTTCGCAACAGGAACAGTCCAGTTCGATATGATGGACTGATATTTTGCAAATTAACCGTTTACGATATGGTTTTCCGATTTTACTGAGTAACTCTGTAATTTCCGTTGAATACAATCTGGTTGCCCCACCTGTGTTCTCCTTCACTACAATAGTTCTTTTCTTTTAAAAAATCACTGAATTAAATGCTCCCTCTCTTAGTAAACCCAGCTGTTCCTATTGCTTAGTATTCTCCGACAACGATACACTCAACAACTCCCCAGATCAGAACAGGAAAAGATTATATTCCAAATAGCAAGTGTTAACTGGAAGTAAGAAGCTGAAGCAAAGGCGAAATAGGAACAACGTTAGTATCTTGATAGTATTTACATGAGAAGCTTCTGTAATGTAGTCCATGTATCTGCTAGCGCTAATTGGACAGGATCTACCCAATCAGTGCGTAGCTAATGCAGTCATGCTTTAATCCATCTACGTCCCGCTAACATCTCTTTGAGCAGATTCGTAGGATCTAGAGCTAGAGTCCAACTGCTTCCTGGGTGCCTTGCCACCCGTACTCTTACGAGCCGCCTGCTTTGTAGGAGCTATATCTTTGAACAACCGTCTTTGTACCCCATGATGTCGATTGGACTGCTTCCTCATCGACAAGTTTTGTTGAGGCTCAAGAGCGGCATATGGTACAGGATGTCTCGGACGAAAAATAGGTTCGGCATCTGATTTTACTGGTAGGTGAGCTTTCATCTTGGTACAGTGGCCAGGGCTATTCTAAAAAACAGAGCTTGACCTTCTTTTCAGTTTTTCTTGTAACTTCTCACCTGTCTTCTTTGTAAGTATTGGGGTGTCCAATGATAAAGACGATACGTTGCAGACACTGTTAATGGGTAAATTCATTATTCCAAGTTTTTCTAGTATATATAGACCAAGAAGATCAAGGTTTGGCCGTTCTGTCCGATAGCACATTTCTGTACATTTTGTTCTTGTTGAAGGAAAATTCACACTGGAACTCACCAGCAAGTTTTAACACACCACCTGAAGCGCTTTTAGCCGTTTTCTTAGATGGCTTCGTCGGCGGCTTTCCCAGCATGTTATAAGTTTCTCTAGACATTAAGGTGTTATCTGATGCCGTGTCGAACTGAAAACGAGCTGATATGCCGTTTATTTCAATGGTAATATACTTTCTTCGAAAGTTATAGTCTGTTGGAAAAGCCGCTACCAGAGGAAGTGATTTAGACTCCGCTAATTTCACCACATGTCGAGTACGTTTATGCTTCTACCTGGGTTGAGACGTACGATTCGGTTGACAATGGCTTTCTTTATGTCCACGTTTGTTGTACATCTGACATTTGTGTTTCTTAAATGGACAGAATCGTACATATCCACATGACCAACATGCCGTCGTTGGTTTGTTACAAGATGTTTTCGGCTTCTGGTATTTGAACCTAGTAATAACATTGATACTACTGCCAGTTAAATGAGGATTCCCCTGTTCAATCAACATGTTGTCGTGTCTGATACTTTGCAGTCGTTTACACTCATCTGTCAATGTTCTGAGTGTGACGTTCGGGTCTTGATCCAGTCGAGTTAAAAGTCTAGTCCTGACCTCAGTGTCTTGCGGTGACTGAAGAGCTTTCATCAATTTTAAGCATTTAAATTGGTCTTCTGTCAATGAGCGTAACTCAAACCGTTCACATTCTCTGTTGACGGTGTCTGCTAGGACCGTATATTCATCGACTTCGCGTTTCACCAGATTTAGACACTGATATCGATAAATAAACAATGAGGATGATTCACCCAATATCTCTGACAGTTGAATTACCGTCTCTTCGAAACTGAGTTCTCGAAGTAACTTTGGTAATATAGGTGGTCTGTATAACGAGCATGTTCGTTGCTTCCAAACTTACGCACCAACAATCGGGTCTTCCACGCGTCGTCTTGTTTACCGAATTCAATTCTAAATGTATCTTCCCAACGTTTGAATCATGTGAGAAAAGTATTTCCACTTTCGGGATCATAGATGAATTCTGGTATGCTGCTAGCAACTGCTTCACAAGACGTATTTCAAATAGCATGTGGACTCGAGCACTGGATGTTGAGCTGTTGAGTCAGAGTTTCCAACAAACGCATTTGTGCATCTAATGGTGCTTGTCATTGTTGTAGTATTCGGTCGAGCTGGTCATCTGATATGGGCATTTTGAATTTTTCCCATAGTAGTAGAGGTAGTAGAAGTATTAGCAATAATGGAGAAGATTAAGGTTCAAAGATATTATTCAAGACATATAATTCAGTGAAGTAAATTTAGAGAGAGAAATATAAAGGTGATGAGGAATGCAGAAGATTAGGATTTCATAGAACATAAAGAATGGATGCACATGTGCCATGGTAAACGATCTTGAGACACGTCATTCAAGGTCTCTAATCATCGTTATTATCGTCTGGCGGACCCCAACTAGGCAGCCTACATCTACCAACATGACTCAGTCCACTTGTCAGTGATTTCATGGATTTCTGCCATGTTTTTGGTTTGGCCGCCCCTAGTTTTCTCCTAACCTACTCCTACACTACAAAACATCGCTTGTCGAGGCGGTCGGTGGTTAGGCTGTAGTGCCTCCACATATATTTCAGTTCGCTTGCATTTAACTTGGTTAAGCCCTTTCGATTAATTTATTTAACCAAGCCATTTGTATTGCAACAATTTATATGTGCCATTCGTTCTTATTATCGTCTGGTTTGTATGAGCTCACATGACGTGTTCCACTTGTCATTCGACCTAGTCAATCATTCGTCGCTTTTATTCATGTGTGTGCATGCCTATTTCGCTTGTCACATGTCTGTGTTGTATTTGTCTGACTATATATTCTCAGTCACGCTCTATCTCTTGGAGTTGGCTCATTAGCCTTCTCCAACGCACTTCGCCTGTTTATCCGCTTCCTTCGCCCATTCGTTCGCATTGTAATCGAAGGAGTTAGCTCAACAGCCTTCTCCGATTCACGTCACTTCATTTGTTTAATTTGCTGCTCCTCCGCTTCGCTTTGTGATGTGTCCCAAACAAACGTATTCATCACTAAGAGTTCACCTTCTGAATTATAACCGTCAGACGCTACTTTGTAACGATTGTCTGGACGAGCTAATTACGAAGACTAAGAACACGTAGAAATTGGCCACCACAAGGCATTCGTAACACAAGTCCCAACAACCTCGACTGATGAAGTTTCAATAACTCATCTAATAAACTGTCCATCCTAACCTAGTACTGGTTTGCTAACAACAGCATTATTTACTCGACAGTCTCAAGATAAACGGTCAATGCCTCGGAGACACCTATGATCGATAACCAGTAACCTACGAATGTCTTCTGCTCTTACTAGTTGTTTCACATCCATATAGCAGGATGGAGCGAACTGCTGAGCAGAAGACTTGTCCTTTGGTTAGCAAACGGATATCTCGCCGACGCCATAAGTGACGCAAGCTGGCAAAAGTTAATCGAGCCTTCTGTATCCGTGATGAGATTTCATCAGTCTCCAGGTCATCAGTACTGATGGGACTCCCAAGATAAGTGAGGTGGACAAAACGCTCAACTGCTTCACTCACTAAAACTAGATCAGGTGCTGCTGAAAGCCTATACACTAAAAAAGTTCATTTACAGGTATCCTATCTAGTGATATAGTCAACTTATCATCTTGAAAATTGTCAATCGAAACATAACCCAGACAAATTTAATATAGAGAACCAATCACAGATCGCTGAATGGGAAGGCCATCAAGAAAATGTCCTTGTTCAAGAAATAGAATAATTTTCTATTCGGTAACCAAAATAAATTTTCTCATCCAATCTTGCCTTCTTCTCACTCAAGTAGTCAGTTTTGGCGCGAGTGAGCGCATATCATGCTCGGATTTCGGACAGTGCACATCATAATACAATTCGTCATAAATACACATAGAATTAACCAGTAAAACTACATTCAAACATAGTGGTCTTAAAGAAGACATTATGAAACTAGGTTAGGGCGGAAAGTCTAGGGTATGATGAACAGTTGGAAAATCCTTAAACAAGGTTAAAACAGTCAGTTATCGATTGTACCTCCCTAATTTCTAATGCCTTTTGCTTAGCTGATAACAATATTTTTTTTATTTTAATGTTTAACAATCAAATATAAACAATCATTTTAAAATGCAAGGTTTTTTTTCCAATGGAGAAAAACATTACGGCATGTGATTTGTTAAAATTTATCAATGTGACGGATGTTTTTTTTACGAAAAAATTTTAATATCAAATAAACTGATTTGTCTAGACAAATCAATCAGCATTGTTGAGTTTAAATGACCGATAATATATATATATATATCAGTCAGTCAGATGCAACGTGGAACTTCGTACGTAAGTACATCACTTCATGTTGCCATACCACATCAGCACAGAGATGTAATTGTCAATTCAAATCCAATAGTAGAAGAGGTAGTAAAGGTATTAGAAGTAATCGCACAGGTTAGGATTAGAAGATATTATTCAAGAAGTATGATTCAGTGAAAAAAGTTTAGAAAGTCATAACTAGAGGTGTTGAAGAATTCAGAAGATTAGGATTTGAGAGAACACAAAGAATAAATGCACCGGCGCCATTGCAAACGGTTTTGAACCATGTCATTCAAGGTCTCTAACCATCGATTATTATCATCTCGCTGACCCCAACAAGGTAGTCGACAACTACCGACTTGGCTAAGTCCATTCGTCATGGATTTGTGCCATGTTTTGGTTTGGCCACCCCTAACTTTCTTCCAACCTACTCCTACACTACAAAACAAGGCTCGACGAGGCAGTCGGTGGTTAGGCATACGCAAGACATGTCCAAACCACCTCAACTGATGAAGTTTCACCACTTCATCTATTGATCTGCCATTCTTACCTAGCACCCGTCTCCTAATAACAGCGTTGCTCACTCGGGTGTCCCACGATATACCAGCAATGCTTCGAAGACACCTATGATCGAAAACCAGTAACCTACGAATATCTTCTACTCTCATTGGCTATGTTTCACAGCCATAAAGTAAGACGGAGCGAACCACTGCGCAGTACACTCGTCCTTTAGTCAGCAAACGGATATCACGCCTACGCCATAAGTGACGCAGGTTGGCAAAAGCCAATCGAGCCTTCTGTATCCTTCTGCATATATATATATATATATATATATATATATATATATATATACATAAAGACAATCTCTTTTATGAGGTCATTTATTTAACATGAATATAAATGATTACGATTGACTGATCGCATTCAGTAATTGGTTAATCTCGTCTTATTCTACTTATTCAGTAACTGTGAGATTCAAACGACCGGTTGGATATAATTGACAGGAATGCCTGGATCTAGGTTTTGTGACTGACCAATGACCATAATCACATATGGAGGGAAGCACGGTATACGGAGGACAACCAGAATGCAGCTGGACGATCTGTACTTCACAGACGGTCTGGCTATTCTATCGCAAACTCAAAGACAAATGCAAGAGAAGATGACCAGTGAAGCAGCAGACGATCTCAGCATACATAACATAAAGAGAAAAGCAAGATTCTACGATATAACACAACATGCGCCAACCAAATCACTCTTGATCGAGATGCCTTGGAAGGAGTAGGAACCTTTACATATCTGGGCAGCATCATTTACAATCAGGGTTTATCCGATGCAGACGAAAAGGCACAGATCGGCAAAGCAAGGGCAGTATTTCTACAATTGAACAACATCTGCAACTCAAAGCAACTATCAACAAACGCCAAAATCAGAATTTCCTATACAAATGTCAAGACAGTGCTACTATATGAAGCGGAAGCTTGAAGAACTACGAAAGCCACCATCCAGAAGATACAAGTATCTATTAACAGTTGTCTACGCAAGATACTTCGGATTCGTTGGACAGACACGATCAGCAATAAACTACTATGAAAAAGGACAAATCAGATCCCAGAGAATGAAGAAATTAGGAAAAAGAGGTGGAAGTGGATAGGACACACATTGCGGAAATTATCAAACTGCTTCGCAAGACAAGCCCTCACTTGGAACCCTCAAGGTAAAAGGAAAAGAGGAAGACCAAAGAACACACTACGCCGAGAAATAGAGAAAGATATGAGAAAAATGAACAAAAATTAGGAAGAACTGGAAAAGGTCTAGGACAGAGGAGACTGGAGAATGCTGGTCGGCGGCCTATGCTCCATTGGGGGTAACAGGCGCAAGTAAGTACGTAAGTAAGTAATGACCATACCCAAAACATTACTGCATTCTTGTACGATCTAGTACTCAATATGATTCAAGCAAGCGTTAGCCAAATTTCACAATTAAGGACGTTATTCTGAAACGATACAGCTGGCTTACGAATGATCAGTTTTGTAGGAGGCTATATGTAACATCACGACTAGCTACAGAATAACATCTCAGACTGTGTACCTAACCGAAGCGCATACGACAGACAGATATACAACGCAGAACTTCGTACGTAAGTGCATCAGTTCAGTTCGCCATACCACATCAGCACAGAGATGTAACTGTCAGTTCAAATCCAAGAGTGATAGCGATAGTGGAAGTATTAGCAATAATGGAGAAGATTAGGGAGCGAAGATATGATTCGAGTAGTACAATTCAGTGAGATAAATTCAGAAGGAGAAAGGCAGAGATTATGAGGAATGCAGAAGCTTATAATTTCATAGAACACAACGAATGGATGCACCTGAGCCATTGCAAACGATTCTGAGCCATGTCGTTCAAGGTCTCTAACCATCAGTGACTTTCGTCTCGCGGACCCCAACCAGGCAGCCTACATATACCAACATGACTCAGTCCACTTGTCAGTGACTTCATGGATTTCTGCCATGTTTTGGTTTGGCCGCCCCTACCTTTCTTCCAACCTATTCCTATACCACGAAACATAGCTCGTCGAGGCAGTCGGTGGTTAGGCATATGTAACACATGTCCTAAACACCTCAACTGATGAAGTTTCAATACTTCATCTATTGATCTGCCATCCTTACCTAGAACTCGTTTCCTAATAACAGCATTGCTTATACAGTTGTCCCAGGATACACGAGCAATGCTTGGGAGACATCGATGATCGAAGACTAGTAACCTTCAAAAGTCCTCCACTCGTAACGGTCATGTTTCACAGCCATAAAGTAGGACAGAGCGAACTGCTGCACGCTACACTCATCCTTTGGTTAGCGAGTGGTTATCTGGCTTGCGCCATAAGTGACGCAGGTTGGCAAAAGCCAATCGTGCAAGCGCATTCGAATAACAAAAGGACTATTAGATAATTGACAACTACTACAAAGTAACGTCTTGTTATTGATTACTTACTGATCAACATGAAAAATCAACGTTGACAGATTTCCGCACTGACTACAACTAAACACCACTAAAAAACACTTGTGAACATTTAAGAATACATAAATGACAAAAATCGAACTTACTCCACCAATCATCTCTTTATAATCATCTCCATCAGCATGATTATTATCATTATCATCATCATAATTATTTGCTTGTTGATTGTTTACTAATGAACAATGATAATTCGGTGATGTGGTTTGTCTATTTTTACTATTATTTGAATCTTTGGAATGTACACCATTATTATGACTGTGATTATCGGAAGAAATTTTACAGGGTGGTGTTGGCCGCTGAAATAAAGGTGGTGCATTACAAGCACCACTTGAAGGAATTCGACTATTGTTATTATTTTCAACAACAGTTCGTTGATTAGAATTAACATCTTTTGGGAAGAAAAACAAATATCGATCAAAAAATTTATTTAGGTTGGTCATTTTTTAAATCACATAATTTTTAATGTAACTTACATATCAATCAATCAATCACGATTTAACTCCGCCAGTAGAACCTTAGGGGCTACTGCCGGTCCCAAGCCCGGATAAAGGAGGAGGGTTGGACATGGGGTTGGCGACCCCTTCCCGTAAAAACTAACTTGCCAAAAAAACGCTAACCAGAAAAAATAATTCAAACCTGAGATTCTCATCCTATCAGTGATTTTCGTGCATGTTTGGACAGCATCAGTGCAACTCCTTGTGTATGTGAAGCATTTTCCTCTTTATGACCAGAGTATAACAGCAGTTCCCCAGAAGCTAGTCTCAGTTGTCCTACCTGTGTCCAATGCGTTTCACTGATGCTGAGCACCTCGAGGTTGTATCTTTTCATTTCTGCCGCCCAAATTACTCTTGATGAAGATGCCTTGGTGGACGTTAACACCTTTACATATCTGGGCAGCATCATCGACAATCAAGGTTGATCCGATGCAGATGGGAGGGTGCGGATTGGCAAAGCAAGGGATGCATTGCTACAATTGAAAAATATCTGGAACTCCACACAACTTTCAACCAAAACCAAAATCAGGATTTCCGATACAAATATCAAGACAGTTCTACTGTATGGAGCGGAAACATGGAGAACTACCAAAGCCATCATTCAGAAGATACAAGTGTTTATGAACAGTTGTCTACGCAAAATACTTCGGATTCGTTGGCCAGACACCATCAGCAACAACCTACCGTGGGAGAGAACAAATCAGATTCCAGTAGAGCAGGAAATCAGGAAGAAGCGGTGGAAGTGAATAGGACACACACTACGAAAAGCACCTAACTGCGTCACAAGACAAGCCCTCACATGGAACCCTCAAGGCAAAAGGAAACGAGGTCGGTCAAGGAACATATTACGCCGAGAAATAGAGAAAGATATGAGAGGAATGAACAAACATTGGACAGAACTGGAGAAGGAAGCCCAGGACAGAGTTGGTTGGAGAATGCTGCTGGTGGGCGGCCTATGCTCCATTGGGGGTAACAGGCGTAAGTAAGTAAGTAAGTAAGTAATCAACCAAGGTTTGATTGTGACCAATTCGGTGTCGTGTGTTTTTATAGGTATGAGCGCGGATGTTAATTTCAGGCTGACCACATCGTGGAAAGGTTATGGTTGTCAGAAAGGGCATCGGCGTCATAACTCTTCTAAATGAAGACCTTCTTACTTCATGAGCACAGTTTATATGGTTTGAATTATTTTTTCTTGTTAACATTTTTTTAGCGAGTTAGTTTTTTGTGGAACGAGTTTGCCAATCCCATGCCCAACCTTCCTCCTTTATCCGGGCTTGGGATCGGCAGTAGCTCCGAAGGGTCTACTGGGTAAGTGATATGGGGTTTGAAAAAATAATTAATCTAGTTGAGAGAGTTCTCAATATAATACATCGATGATAGTTAAACATCTTCTTTGATCTACTATGATTTCAGTTGAAGTATGAAGGAGGTAGGTCAGTTTAACAGTGTAGGATCATATAATTTAGATGAACGATCAGTGGCTTCACAGACTGATGATGGACTTTTACATTTCTTTTGTCCAACAATATATTGCACGTCAGCAAATATAACATATATTCTAATCATCAAAATTAATGAAACCTGGTAGCCATCAGTGATATAAACTTGAAAACATACTACATATTTTTAAAAAGACTTTTTTTAACAGCTAAAAATATTAGCGACCCATAAACGATGAATTAATGCAGTCTATTCATTTTCATGAATAATTGACATTTTAAACGTTCATCGACTTATCAGTGTTCTGACTCCTGACTACCATTATAATCCCTTCTTCCTCTCTCCAAATGCTATCATACGCATGCACAACCAGTGAAGTCTTACTGCGCGCTGATGCCAACAGTGTTGCTTACTACATTCAGACGACGAGAATCTAGTAGCCTGATCTTCAACCGGGTTTGCGGGTATGGAAGACACACCTAGAGTAGGAGTATGAAAACTTTCATTCCGAACCAATATCAGTGGTGCATATAATATCTAGCATCCCGATCCAACAAATCTCGTATAAACCTATTGTTGGTCACTGACTACCGTGTGACAATACTGTGGATGACACCTCTAGGTCAAAGGTTCGGTTGGTAGTATTTTAAAAAAACCACCCGCTTCGGTTTGTGCGTTCGAGCAGTAACCCAGTTCATATACAAATTTAATGATTTGTCCAGTGCATAAATGTCTTTGTACCAATAATTATGTTCAGGATGTGGCTGCGTTACATTCATCGTTGGACTCACCAATTCTGTGGTGGATATGGACTCAACAGTTCTTTGGCAGTCGGTATTCGAAATATTCTTAAATTTTGTATACTGCTCATCCTGATAACTGTTACTAGATACCGCCAAACGGTGTATGAATCAAAATATAAAAACGAAGCGATGATTACGTTTATTATCACACCCCACACAGATCACAAAACCACAGGCGCACAAGACGAAAATGCTATGAGAGTGCTGAAGAGCGAGCAAGTGAGTGAGCGCGCCAGTAGGTAGGATTAAAATATACATAAATATATACATAGGAAAATGAATGAATTATCGAATTATTTACCAGGCTAACATTAAAGCCAGTAGAATGAATATGCACGAAGGCAGTCAACAACGTTCAACTCTACATGCTCATACAAGCACGACAATATAATCAGCGCATTATGGTGCTCTATACAAATGACTTTGACTGTCATATAACTCAATCAAAATGACTTAATCAAATGCGGTATACTACACATAACATAAATATTAATTAAATTGAATATTGACAAACAAGTAACAACCAAACAACCAACTAGTCATTATGATTACCTGTAGTATTAGTAGTATTAGTAGTAGTATTAGTAGTAGTAGTAGTAGAAACATCAACTAATTCTGCTACACATGCTAAATGTTGTACCCAATCAGACATGATTTTATGATTTGCTGCTAAAAAATAATAAACTCGTTTATTTCCATTAAATAATGTTGAAATTGAAAATGCACATGGTCGACCAATATTGACATTTTCAACAATACATTCACAATGTTCTAAATCAACACGACCTAGTGAAAGAATTTTAGTAAAAAAAAAGGAAAAGGAAAATGACATAAAATATGACCAGAATCTTTGCACAGCAAAAATAGTAATTGACTGTACATTGAACTCGTAAACAAATGATTGCATTGCGGGGTTGTTGTGAAGATTGTTAAGTTTTATTTGTAACCATGAATCGATCAATGTTAGACCACCATTTGAAGAAACCTGGAAGCACTGAAAGACGGCCGTTTCGTCCTGGTATGGGACTCATCAGCGGCAGTGTGCATCCACGACTCTTGCACCCCGCAGGATTCGAACCCAGGACCTTCGGTATTGTGCGCACTGCTGATGAGTCCCATACCAGAACGAAACGGCCGTCCAGTGCTTTCAGGTTCCTAATGGTGGTCTAACATTGATCGATTCATGGTTACAAATAAAATAAATCATTGTTAGTCCACCGTTGCAAACATATAAGCACTGGACAGCAGTTTTGTCCTAGCGGTGCGTATCCACGACTCCTACTAATCACGGGATTCCAATGTAAAGCCTTTGATCTTGCGCGGGAACGCTTAATGATTTTCAATGTAAAACAATAATCTCCATAATTGTATGATGAAAAAGTAATTGGTTAGCACAAAGGATATAAGATTGGTTATAAGCTCTTCCTTTATACGTGCTTAACATAAGTTATTATGACTATTCTGGATAAATGAGAGTTTCATGTGTTGTTGCGGGTATAAGGGCGGTTGTCACTTCCCGGGTGCCTACACCGTGGAAGGGTGTTTCCTGAAAAAGGAGAGCGTGACCACATAGCCCAAGGGACAACTGCTTGAAGCCGATCTTACACGGCCTTCTTATGAGAAGTTTTTAAAGTGTTGGCTCCGCTCTTGTTTAAAAGGCCTTACCACCGGAAACAGAAATACGTGAGGTATAGTTAGGCGTGACATTTTTTAGGGTCAAACGTTTCTAACCCCTTCCTTTCACTGTCAGAACGCAGCATCGTTGGAGGTGCTGGTTGTCCGCGAGGAAAAACACACACCCTCACACCCCTTTACAGTCAGCAATACGACTTCGCACTCAGATCTCGAGTTGCTACTTTTAGTTTCATCCTTCTCTTATCGACCTGCCTGGCATGGTAGAACTTACAGAAACATGCGTTCCAACCAATATAGCTCGGTTGGGTCATCAGGATAGGCAAGCCCGACAACCACGTCAAGGTAGCGGCCACAGTAGGGGAATAAATGAGAGACTGTAAACATATAGCTAATGAGATGAGCAGTTGAAATAAGAGGATAACAAAAATAGATTGTTAAAACATGTCAGGTGTTGACAACTATAACTGGCAACCTCAGTAGGATATTATGTCTCACTAAGCCAAAAGAATATGAAAAGACCATCACGTAGTATAAGACTAGAAAGGATTATTATTTAACCAAAATATAATTCTTTAATGTATAGTACAGTGGACAGATCGGGGAAATAGGAACAACGTTAGTATCTTGAATGGTTTTTACATAAGAAGCGCTGATTGGTTAGGCATTAGCCAATCAGCGCGCAGCTAACACAGTTATGCTTTATTCCATCTATTTCCCGCTAACAAACAGATAGTCCAAGTCAGTACGCTTTGTACATCATCGCGCAATGTGTTTTGGGAAAGTGATTATATTATTTTCATAATTGAAACCACAAACTCGTTGATATGCTCGTCAACTGATATGCTTGAAATTATTACGAGTTCAACTTACTCCGTAAACGGAACGAAAATTAACGATACAGTGACACGATAGGCTACTCTAATCCGAGCGTCCCAATGCCCCACGAAGTAGAAAATGAAGTTTTGGTAAGGCGTATAAAGTGTATTCTACGAGCCCCCAGAAAATACATGGCTAACCAAAACACAAATCAAGTTTATTGATACATGATAGAAACATCCTTAGAAGAGCCGAGTAAATAGCATACTAAAATAATGCATCAACCAATAACAATCAAGGATTTTCCGAGTGGGAAATGTAATCTCAAGGTCAACTGAGCAACTTATGGGCGAAAACATAAGAAATCCAAAACTAGGACCTTTACGAAGTGAGTTCTGGGGATCTAACATCCCCAACACTAATCTTAGCTAGATCACCAAAACGAACCTGAAAACACTGGATGGCTGTTGTTTCGTTGACAGATGATTAATGAATATGATTTTAATAAGGTATTTACAATTTGAACAATAATTAATAACAAAAATAAAAATCTTCCGGCTTCTTTTCATTTTAAGAAAAAAATAAATTATTAAACAGATTAAGATATAATATTTTTATGATTTTCAAAATTAATATACTTTTTATAAAGCTTAATGTTTCTGAATTCGATTCAGTTCCTTATCATTCAGTGAGCTGTACTTTATGACGAAACAGTTAAATATTTTACGATATTGATTAAAATAATGTTAGACCAACAATTAGAAACCTGAGAGCACTGTATGACTGTTTCGTCCTAGTGCGGGACTCATTAGCAATGCTCATCCATGACCAATAATACCTCTACTATCTCTATCACTATGGGATTTGATTTGACATTTGCGTCTCTGTGCTAATGTGGTGGTACGGCTACCTGAACTTATGTACATACGTACGAAGTTCTACGTTGCAACTGACTGACTGACTGACTGAACCCATGACAATACAAGCAGGAATCGAACCCAGTCGCTTCGGTCTCACGTGCAAATGCTTAACTTCCAGACCAATAAACCGTCATCCAATAGCATCACCTTTTTTTTTCTCTTTTACTATCATGAACAATTCAACATTTTTAAGGATTAATTAATCCTAACGAAATTAGTGTTCTATTGTAATTTTATTGTTTTAACAAAACAACTGTCGATTGCTTTCAGGATTCTAATGATGGGGTCTAACATTGATCAATTCATGATTCCCGATAAAACTCAACAATTTTCACTGCACTGGAAACTTGTACACTCTCTACGAACTTCTAGTTCCAACTATCCAGTTTGTCTTACAATCTGACAAGTGTGTGATTTCTGATTGTTGCTTTCTCCATTCAATAGTAAGTGCATCCATCATTCTATATGCTTACTGAGTCTTCGGCTCAATCTTTTTCGCCTGTTCTTTTCTCTGTTACATTACCTCATACACTGCTCCTCATACTCCCCCCTCCAGCACACAAGGTACCTTCTCAATCAGTTACAACATAGAACTTCGTAGATGAGTACATCAGTTCACGTTGCCACACGTTATCAGCACAGAGACGCAACTGTCAGTCCAAATCCCATAGTGGTAGAGATGGTAGAATTATTAGCAGTGATGGAGAAGATTAGGGTTCGAAGATATTATTCAAGAAGTAGAATCTAATGGAATAAACTTAAAAGGAGAAAGATAAAGGTGATGAGAAATTCAGAAGGTTAGGATTTGAGAGAACACAAAGAATGAATGCTCCAGCACCATTGCAAACGATTTTGAGCCATATCGTCCAAGGTCTCTAACCATTGATCACTATCACCTCGCGGACCCTGAGCTCAGAGAACGAAACACCACCACAATTTTAACTATTGTGTTTGAAATTTCAAATTATGTTCATCTGCTTCACATTATAAAACTAGAGAGTAACATTTATTGTACACATCATACTTTATAATAAAAAAAGACGGTATAAATATTTTGTTCATAGATGATATTAAAAACCTAATCAAAACGAACTTTACAACTGACAGGGAATAAAGCCTAATAATGTTAAATTAACACATAGTGTGGTGTGAGCTACTCATAAGTAGTATATGACGTGAGTGTCAACGTAGTGTCTGGCAGCAGAATATGGGGGAAGATCAAGAAAGGAAGAGTTAGAACACAATGGACTTTGTATGAAACGCATGAATAGTGACAATGGATTGATGTTTTGCAATAGGAACAGTCCAGTTCGATATAATGGACTGATATTTTGCAAATTAACGATTTACGATATGGTTTTCGGATTTTACTGAGTAACTCTGTAATTTTCGTTAAATGCAATTCGGTTGCCCCACCTGTGTTCTCGTTCACTACAATAGAACTATGGTATAAATGAAATGTGAACAACCAGCATTGAGAAAACACTTTCTGCATGTTCATGAGACATTTGAAAATAATTGACGCCCGGATAAAGGAGAAGAGTTGGGCGGCCCCATCCCTTTAGAAATCCAACTCGCTCAAAAAAACGCTAGCCAGAAAAATGAGTCACTAGTCAGCGGCCTATGCTCCATTAGGGGTAACAGACGTCAGTAACCTCTTAAGCAATCACTTTAAATTCTTCACTCAAATGAATATTGTTTCCGTTTCCAATTAATTTAGTGGTTCGCTTTAACGTTTCATGCAGCAGTAGACCTTAGAATTTACCAAGGAAAGAAGCAAGACTCTCAAGTAAAACATAGTGAGCACTGACCAAAACACACTTGATGACAACGTTCTAGAACAGCAAGAAGCCTGTGCATACCTGGCCAGCAACATCGATAAACAAAAGGAAAATTGGCTGTAGATGTCAAAGCACAAATCGGCACAGTAAAGGTAAGATTTCTTGTTAGTGGGACACAGATGGAATTAAAGCATGACTACGTTGCTGCGCGCTGACTGGCTAATTTCCTATCCAATCAGCGCCTGATCGAATCGTTGAGAACAGGGTAGAAGATTCTCGTATTGTTAGCTGCGTGCTGATTGGTTAAATGTAATCCAGTCGATCATGTGAATTTCTATCCAAAAGCTTCTCCTGTTAATGCTATAAATAGACTTGTATCTATTTTCGCCTTCTTTGCCTTCGCCTTCGGCTCTTATTCCATTTAACCTTTTCTATTTGGAATATAATCTTCCCCTGTTCAACCATGTTTTTGATTCTTGGGGACTTGTCCAGTGTATTGTGGTCAGAGAATACTAAGCAATAGGATTTAGCTGGAAAATATATAAGCAAGCCATTACAACAGTAGCGGTTACAACATTTCTACAATTAAAGAACATCTGGAATTGAGCAAAACTATCAGTCAACCAACTCCAAAGTCATACAAACATTGAAATAGTACTACTGTACAGTGCTGAATACATAACAAATCCCATTGTTATATTATATATATCTTTAGACAATAATAAAATTAAATCATAATACTTACCTTTAAATTTTGTAACAGTTTCATCTTTGTAATAATCAAAAAATATTTCTGTTTTATTTTGATTATGAACTTTGTACAGTATGAAATATCTTCTTTTCCAATCCTAATTTTATGGTGTGTAATAGAATTTACAAAAAACAATAATAAAAATATAATTACTTACAGGATGAATAAAATCAATAAAAGAAATGAGGAACTCTCTACTGTAGTGAATTACAGAAGTAGAAGCATATCTGTATCGACAGTCAGTAAGTCAATCAGTTACAGCGTAGAACTTCGTACGTAGGTATGTACATTAGTTCAGGTTGCCATACCACATTAGCACACAGATGCCACTGTCAGTTCGAATCCCGCAGCGGTAGATATAGTAGAAGAAGATTAGGGTTTGAAGATATTATTCAAGAAGTATAATTCAGTGAAATAAATTTAGAAAGAGAAAGATAGAGGTGATGAGGAATTCAGAAGATTAGAATTTGTGGGAACACAAAGAGCGGATGCACTTGAGCCATTACAAACGATTTTAAGCCACGTCGTCCAAGGTTTCTAATCATTGGTTACTGTCATCTCGCGGACCACATCTATATCAACATTAATTATCATATCACATATTAGCACAGCTAGACGAAAGTGGTAGGTTGCGATCGTGGGAAAAAAACCATTAGGTATACACAATATGATTCAAGGAAAATGATTAAGTTCATGGAATAAAAAGTAATCGATAATTTTGAAGCAGAAAGTAAATATACCTGTGCTACCATGACTGATTCTAAACCATGTCATACAACGTCTACAACCAACAGTTACGATAGTTGTATGGAGCCCTCAACAACGTAGTTAGAATTTACTAACCTGACTCAGTCCAAATGTCAATAACTTCATAAACTGATATCCTGTGTTAGTTTCACCACTCCTAGACCTCTTTTGAGTTCATTTCTACACTAACTAATATCTTTTACTTAGGTATGCAGTGGTTAGATATACGTAATATATATCTCAACCACTACAAACGATGAGGATCTACTGCCTTATTAGCTAATTTGTCAGTCTTAATTCAGTACCCTATATCTAACCTTCACATTACTCATTCGATGATCTCCGAAACACCCGAACAATGCTTCGAAGATACTTATGACTAAATAATAGTAATCGACGGACGACATTTCACACCAATATAATATTACAGAGAGAAATGTTGAACAATAAACTCATAGACTGGCTAGTAAGTAGATATATCCCCTAGGCCACAAGAGATGCAATTTAGCGAAAGCTGAGTAGCCTTCGAATGTATCGAGATTTTATCAGACACTAACCTAATAGGAGTGCTGAGACTTTCTCAATAAAGCAAAGTGATCTATGATCTCGAGGACTCCGACTGGGCAGTTTGTACCTACCAGTACAGGTCAGTCCAGTAGTCATGGGCTGATGCCATATGTTGTATTTGGAGCCCCTAACCAAAACATGGCACAAATTCATGCAGCCACCGACAACTAGACTGAACCATGTTAGTACATGTAGACTACCAGATTGGAGTCCGCAAGATAATAGTAACCGATGGTTAGAGACTTGGAGTGACATGGCTCAAAATCGTTTGCGATGGCTCAGATGCATCCATTCTTTGTCTACGCTAAAATTTTAATCTTCCGAATTCCTCACCATCTTTTCTTCTCTTTAAATTTATTTCACCATACTGTACTTCTCGAATGATTTCTTCGAACGCTAATGTTCTCCATTACAGCCAATAATTCTATGACCTCTGCTACTATAGGATTTGAATTGACAATTCGATCTCTATGTGCTAAGGTGGTATAGCAACTTGAACTGATGTACGTACGTTGTAGCTGACTCATTTACTGCCCTCAGGCTTCCATCTTACTAACTTCTACACCAGCAAATATTATACAATGAGGTGAAGGTTCGTTGGACAAACATACAAATATATATCGACATGCCGAAGCTTCAAATTAGTCAGTCAGTCATTCATACCTAACATATGAACTGGAACTGAGCTTAATTTAGAGTACATCACACATCAGTTTAGTGGGATAAATACCACAGCAGTAGTAGTGTGGTGCGCGTTACTTATAAGTAGTATATGCAGTGAGTGTAAACGTAATGTCTGGCA
Organism: Schistosoma turkestanicum; assembly: GCA_944470395.2. NCBI lineage: Eukaryota > Metazoa > Platyhelminthes > Trematoda > Strigeidida > Schistosomatidae > Schistosoma > Schistosoma turkestanicum. Next base: position 38,032,834 of record OX103974.1, on the reverse strand, counting down.
GCAGAATATGGGGGAAGATCAAGAAAGGAGGAAGAGTGGGAACACAATGGAATTTGTATGAAACGCATGAATAGTGAAATAAATGTCAGACAATGGATTGATGATGGATTGAAGATTTGCAAATTATCCCTTTACGAAATGGTTTCCCTATTTTACTGAGTAACTCTGTAATTTTCGTTAAATACAATTCGATTGCCCTCACCTGTGTTCTCCTTCATTACAGTATGAATAATAATGAAAACGATCATATATAGATGACAGAATATTTCATTAGTAAAAATTACACTTCTTATTCGTATTATTTATACCACCACTTACCCACATATTTAAAACTCATAAACACTTAATAATGTACTTTATTATTACTATTATTATTATTATTACTACTGAACTTGATTTTGTACTGATCTCTTATCATGTCATTAGAAAATTCGTCAAACACATGTTTGAACACGTAATTATGTAGGCAAGTAAATATTTTATTTATTTTTTTAAGAAAAAAAATTTTCTAATCTATCAAACAATGAAAAATATATATATCATTTAGCTTAGCTTATAATACTTTTTATCATCACAGCTAATATTTCAATAACCTTGCACTACTACTACTACTACTACTACTACTATGGGATTTAGCTGGATAATTTTATCTTTCACTCTCTATGTTAATAATGGTATGTTAACTTGAACTTATGTACATACGTCATAGGGTTTTATGCTGCAGCTGACTGACTGAAATCTAAGGTAATGAGCGACGGATAGCCATTTCGTCCTAGAATGGGACTCGTCAGCAGTGCGGATCCATGACCCCAGCTCTCGAGAAGTGAAACACTAACAACTTTGAATACCGGTTGAGTGATCTAGAGGTGAAGCATTTGCGCATAAGATCGAATATCCTGTATTTGAGAAGACCGATTTGCAGATGCGCATTGCTGATAAGTTCCATACTAGGACAAAACGGCCTTTTAGTGCTTTCAGGTTTCTAATGGTGGTCTAACAATGATTGATTCATTATTTCAATCAAACTTAACAATCTCTATAACTCTATAATGTAAATAAATCTTCACTGACTAAACGGTGTTGACACAGTTTGATTCGACTAGATGATCAAATAAAGCTCACCAACATATTCCATAAAACCAGTGAGATTAGAAACGTGAAACCGAAAATACATTATGACCTCAACATCAAGATATAGATCCTAATTCACTTCGTATTTATTCATTAATCTAGCATACTTGATAGCGACATGATATTCAATGTCGAACAGCTACGAAAGTGTTTAAGATACATGTGTTTCATATGCTTATATAAGCAGTCACACAGTACGAGTACAAAATGTATATGACTTACAGATTAGTATACTAGCCAGCTGTATAAGTTAAGTATAAATGTATACAATCTAATAAGATTACAAGTGGTAAAATGACTTGCCATGCTTCTACAGATAAAATACTTTGTGTAGAATAAAGTCCATTCAACACTGCATAATTAGATTTTCTAGACATTTTCGAAGATTTTAAAGTGTTTACGCTACTGCTCAACTTTCGGAGTGGTTTATTTGATATTGAGGTAGTTAATGATAACCTACAGATAGATAGACGCTGACAAAATGCAGAGTCTTATAACTACCCTAAGCAACAATGCAAGCATGTTCGGCACGTGATTCTCACGCTCGAAATGCAAAATGTTGCTCCAAGATTGGCTTGCGTCGGCACCTGAACTAATGATAGGGGGTGAAGTAGTGGAACGTTTAGACCAGTTCACTTATCTCGGGAGTTCCATCAGTGCTAATGGCCTGGTGACTGACGAAATCTCAGCACGGATACAGAAAGTTCGATTGGCTTTTGCCAACTTGCGTCATTTACGACGTAGGCGAGATATCCGCTTGTTAACCAAAGGTCAAGTGTACTGTGCAGTAGTTCGCTCCGTTCTCCTATATGGAAGCGAAACACGGCCGGTAAGATTAGAAGATATTCGTAGGTTACTAGTATTCGGTCACAGATGTCTTAGAAGCTTTGCTTGCGTATCATGGGACGATCGAGTAAGAAATCCTGCCATTAGGGGACGAGTACAAGGTAAAGATGACAGATCAATAGATGAAGTATTGAAACTTCATCAGTTAAGGGGATTGGGACATGTGTTACGAATGCCCAACCACCGACTGCCTCTACGAGCTATGTTTTGTAGTGTAGGAGTAGGTTGGAAGAAAGCTAGGGGCGGCTAGACCAAAACATGGCAGAAATCCATGAAACCACTGACAAGTAGACCGAGTTATGTTGGCAGATGTAGGCTACTTGGTGGGGATCCGTGAGACGGAAGTCACCGATGGTTAGAGACCTTGAATGATATGGCTCAAAATCGTTTGCGATGGCACAGGTGCATCCATTCTTACGCTTCTCTTAAATTCTAAGCTTCTCAATTCCTCATAACCTTTATCTTTCTCTTTTAAAATTTATTTCACTGGATTATACTTCTTGAATAATATCATCGAACACTAATCTTCTCAAATACCGCTAACACTCTTACTATCTCTATTACTATAGGATTTTAATTGACAATCGCATCTTTGTGTGCTAATGGTATATGGCAACATGAACTTACGTATTTACGTACAAAGTTCTACGTTGTAACTGACTGACTGACTGACTGACTGACTAGATAGAAAGAATAGACTTATAAGCTGACAAGAGCTTGAATGATTATTATTATTATTATTTAAACACATAAACACTAGTCCAAAGGGGACATCGAAATATTTATGCACCACATAAAATTATTGAATTTGTATATGGGCTGTGATAGTGCCTGAATACTCAAACCGAATCATGTGATTTTTTTGAGGGACCACTCACCGAGTTCCACAATGCAGTGGAACAAAGTTAGGAGATCCAGTAACATGGTATTGGTTTTTAGTCAGGGTTTTTCAGCTCCCCTAAGTAGATCATCCACACACATCAACCCAGTTTAAACCCGTGCGAATATTCGATTTTTGCTTTCTCAATTACGTAGACAAAACTCTCACCACAAGAAGACAGTGAATAGGAACTCCCCAACATTCACTATTTACGTATAGCCATGTGAGAGTATTCGGATTATGTTTTCTGGTTAGCGTTTTTTTTAACGAGTTAGTTTTTTTAAGGGATGGGGTCGCCAATCCCAAGCTCAGTCCTCCACCTTTATCCGGGCTTGGAACCAGCAGTATCCCCAGAGGAGCTCCGGGCTGTTCGGCAAAACAAGGGCTGCATTTCTACAATTGAACAACACCTGGAACTCCAAAGCGGAAACTTGGAGAACTACCAAAACCATCATCCACAAGTTACAAGTATTTATTAACAGTTGTCTAAGCAAAATACTTCAGATCCGTTGACCAAACACTATCAACAACAAATTATTATGGAAGAGAACAAACTACATTCTAGCGGAGGAAGACATCAGAAAGAAGAGCTGGAAGGGGATAGGGCACACACTGCGGAAGCACCTAACTGCGTCACAAGGCAAGCCCTCACTTGGCACCTTCAAGGTCAAAGGAAAGAAGGAAGGCCAAGGAACACATTACGCCAAGAAATAGAGAAAGAAATGAGATGAATGAACGAAAACTGAACATAACCAGACAGTAGTCAGTTGGAGAATACTGGTCGGGGGCCTATGCTCCATTGGGGGTAACAGGCGTAAGTAAGTAAGCATGTAAGTTATGAGAGCATTTCGAGAGGAAGAGCGAACTCTTCCGACTCGCAGTCGTACCAAGGCATTCGAAGGCATCAAAACATGTACACTTAGTCATGTCGTTCAAATTCATCTCTATATACATCGATACAACTATGAACTAACTGGTCAATGAATTTAAATGAGCTATACTATCAGGCGATGGTTGGAAAAATTACTCAAAATATTTACAAGCGAACACAACCAACCATACAGAATATGTACTTAGTCATGTTTCGCACTTATATATATATATATATATATATATATATATATATATATATATATATATATTATAAACTATTGAGAAAATAAACAAAATCAAAATACGCCATGATTTGTGCAGTTTCAATTTTTAAAAAAAATAAAAATACCAAATTTTTTTTATTTATGATAAATTTACTAATGTGAATCAATTTTAACAAGAGAACTATTTTATCAAAAATATTGATTGTGAAAGATCTTCGTAGTTAACAGGTATTATACACACAACTAACTAGTATGCCATTATATAGAATGAGAAAATGTTTACAATGTAAAATAGATTGATGCGGGAAATCAAATACTAAAGACTTTTTTTGATTGTTGTACAATCGTGATGTAATTAGTCACTTAAGAGTGTAAAACTTCGTACGTACGTCAGTTCAAATTGTCATACTACAACACTACATTAGCAGCACACAAAGATCGAATTGTCAATTCGAATCCATTAGTAGTAGAGGTAGTAGAAGTATCAGCGGTAATCGGAGAGATTAGGGTTCGAAGATATTATACAAGAAATACAATCTACTGAAATAAAGGTGATGAGGCATTCAGAAGATTAGAATTTGAGAGAACACAGTGAATGGATGCCCCTGTGCCATTGCGAGCGGTTTTGAGTCATGTCGTTCAGTCTCTAACCATCGGTTAGTGTTGTCTCGCGACCCCCTATCAGGTAGTCTATACCTACTAACATGGTTCAGTCCACTTGTCAGTGACTTCATGGATTTCTGCCATGTTTTGCTTTGGCAGCCCTTTGTTTTCTTTCTCTACACCACAACACATCGCTTGTCGAGGTAGTCGGTGATTGGGCATACGTAACACATGCCCCAACCACCTCAAACTGATGGCGATTCATTACTTCATCCTTACCCGTTTCTTAACAGCAGCATGACTTACTCAGTGGTCCCAAGATAGACAAGCAATTCATCGAGGCAACCTATGATCGAAAACCAGTAACCTACGAATATCCCTAATTTCTACTAGCTATGTATCCACACTCACAATCACGGAACAACTCGACTGTGTAGCTAGCTTAATCCACGTTACTTACTGCCAACGTAGCAACTGTTACAGATGTGTAGTTGTAGTACATCCACATACTCTGGTAACGATTATCATATGGGATGAATCTGTCAGCTGCCGTTCATGCATGATCGTGCAGTTTAATCCATCATAAGAATCCCCGCATGATGTCGACTACTTTTTCAGATACACTGTAGTGTCGAAGAAGTTTCCATAATGTTTTTGTGTCCACGCTATCAAATGCTCACTTTTAGTCAGGGAAGTTGATGTACAGCGGTGAGTTCCATTCAGGTGATTGCTTCACAATGATCCATATTGTCATGATTTTGCCGGCACATGGAACGCAGACTGCAGATCTTGAAGTTGGGTATCTGCTAAAACTTTCATTTATTTCAACAACAATCTGCTGAAGACTCTTTTTTAGTATAAGAGAGAAGAGTGATGCCTCTCTAGTTTTCACACTTGCTGAGATCTTTATTTTTTTATCTTGATGACGTATCCTTCTTCCCATTCTGTTGGTACTTGTTCTTCTTCCCAAATCTTGCTGAAAAGAACGTAGCACATCTTTGCAGTTACTTTAGTCTGCTTTCAATGCCTCAATTAGTATGTTGTCCGGTCCTGCTGCCTCACCACTTGATTTGTCTGATGACCATGCTGGTTCTTTTAATATTTGGTATGTTAACATCACGCAAGAGGTTCATAAGTGCTGCTTCAATGTTGGGTAGGTTGATTGGAGTTGGTCTATTCACGAGTTACTCAAAGTGCTTTACATACCTCTTTTGCCGTTCTTCAATGACGATAGGTTTTTTACCTTCTTTGTTCTTGATTAGTCGTTCTGGTCTTCCGGATTTTCCAGGAAGCTTCTTTGTCGTATATTATAGTTGTCTCAGGTTTCTTTCTCTTGCAGCCTTTTCTGCTATCATTAGTAGACCTTCCATATATTTAGGTTTATCATTTCTAATACTCCTTTCCACTTGCTTGTTTCCTTCTGTATATTTTACCTGTGCCTTAGCTTTCTCTGATCTTGTTCGGCTGTTATTGATTGCTGTCTTCCTGTTCTTCTTTTCTTGAATTTTATTCATAGTATCACAAGAGATTCATTCTTTCTTGCAGTGATTTTCGTGGTCCAAAACCTCACGACAAGCTGTAGTTATTTCCTCTCTGATCGCTTACCAGTTGTTCTCCACGGTAATTGCCTCTTCATTGAGTAGATCGTAAAAGGCTTGGAAATAATTGCTGAGACTTATCTTAAATTCGCTGAGTTGGTCATTATCCAGAAGGAAGGCTGAATTTTTCATACTGTTCTCCTAGTTGTACAATGCTTCTTTGTTTTGAGTTTCATCTTGATTACCCCCAGGTAGTGATCTGAGCTGTCAGTTGCTACCTTTTGCCTACGTTCTCCAGGGTCCGTTTGAACTTTTTATTCAGTCAGTCAGTCAGATGCAACGTAAAACTTCGTACGTAATTACATCAGTTCATGTTGCCATACCACATCAGCACAGAGATGTAATCGTCAATTCAAATCCAATAGTAGAAGAGGTAGTAAAGATATTAAAAGTAGTCGGAGAGATTAGGATTAGAAGATATTATTCAAGAAGTATGATTCAGTGAGATAAGTTTAGAAAGTCAAAACTAGAGGGCTTGAAAAACCCAGAAGATTAGGATTTGACAGAACACAGAGAATAAATGCACCGGCGCCATTGCGAACGGTTTTGAGCCATGTCATTCAGAGTCTCTAGCCATCGATTATTATCATCTCGTGGACCCCAACCAGGTAGTCGAAAATTACCGACATGGCTAAGTCCACTCGTCAATGTCTTCATGGATTTCTACCATGTTTTGGTTTGGCCGCCCCTAACTTTCTTCCAACCTATTCCTACACCATAAAACAAAGCTCGTCGAGGCAGTCGGTGGTTAGGCATACGTAACACATGTCCCAACCACCTCAACTGATCACGTTTCACCACTTCATCTATTGATCTGCCATTCTTAACTAGCACCCGTTTCCTTATAACAGCCTTGCTCACTCGGGTGTCTCATGATATACGAGCAATGCTTCGAAGACACCTATGATCGAAAACCAGTAACCTACGAATATCTTCTACTCTCATTGGCCATGTTTCACAGCCATATAGGAGAACGGAGCGAACTGCTGCACAGTACACTCGTCTTTTAATCAGCAAACAGATATCTCGCCTACGCCATAAGTGACGCAGGTTGGCCAAAGCCAATCGAGCCTTCTGTATCCGAGCTAAGATTTCGTCAGCCATCGGCACTGATGAGACTCCCAAGATAAGTGAAGCGGTCTACTCGCTCGACTAGTTTACTCCCTATCACTAGTTAAGGTGCCGATGAAACCCAATCTTCAAGCAACATTTTGCATTTCAAACGGGGTAAAACCGCATCCCGAACATGCTTGCATTGTTGCTTAGGGTAGTCAGAAGACTCTGCACTTTTTCAGCGTCTTCGCCAAGTAGAACTATGTCATCGGCGTATTCTAAGTCAATTAGCGAGCCACCTGGTAGAAGGTCTACTCCAGAAAATTCAGACGAGGATAAGGTTATTTCTAGGAGCATGTCTATGATAAAATAAAACAAGAATGGAGATAATGGACATCCCTGACGGACACCACTTGAAGTAAAGAATTCTGATGACAGTTCGCTATAAGCTCTCACTCGGACAGTGTTCGAGTAGAGAGCTTGCATGAGGTTAATGTACTTCTTTGGTACACCTTTCAATGACAGACACTGCCACAGAACCTCACGATCCACTGTGTTAAATGCCGCCTTAAGGTCCAGGAAAACAACAATTAGCCAATAATCAGAATATGGATTACGGGGATTATTGAATGTTTTCAAGATCACAAATTGATCTCTGTTAGAACACCATTGGATATTCAACAATCCCCACAACTCCCATTCTGATAGCTATCATATGCTAACTGGCAATTAACAAATGAAATTCCAATAATCAAATCATTGACATATAACATAAAAACAAACTATTAAATCAAATCTACAGATTAATCGACAAATTAACAACAAACAACTTACTATAACATTAGATTCTGTAGAATGTTTCATGCAATCAAGCTAAAGATGTATGATTGAAAAAGTTTAGAGGAGGAAATCAATACAACAATAAACGTACATTCCACAAGAGTTTACGTAACATTTCAATACGTCTGCTTTTCATCAAATAGCCACAAATAATAACATCTCCAGTAGATAATACTTTTGAACTTTTATAAAGATAGATAAATTAAAGGGATGCTATGACACTAAGCCTACTTTAAAACCATATTTAGCTTGTTATCAAGCAGAGTAAAGCTAAAATCTAAATTGTATTTGCCACCAGGTGGCCTGGAATTTTATGAATGTTTCTTCTAATAGTTGGAATCTAGTAAGGAAAAGAAAAAAAAATGTTAATAGGGATCAACTTCGTAAACTGACAGTCACAAAACAAAGTGAACATTGCCTAGAGTGTTGTAAACAATCTTCAAACTAATATTTCTGATTGTGACTATGAATACAAAGTAAAATAGCAAGAAACATCAAAATACCTCTTATTTTTACAACTTTTAATACTATATTTTTAAAAATTCGCATTTATGCCTATTATTTGCTAAGTTCTTTTATTGTGTTCGACCTTCTAGAGGACCATGTTTAAGTAGGCAGGATGGAGCTCAAACCTGAGACTGGAAGAGTAAGGCTTATGATACTAACGAACCAATATGTCCATTAAAGAGTATATATTATATAGGAATATGATTTACACTATTTACCTAAGTAGATCTAATTACAAAAAGGTTTCAACCGAGTGTCTAATAAAGTATTAGTCACTTATACCCATCTTTATCTTTATATGCTTGATTTCACATTTATAAGTATGATAAACACTTTTTAATGGACATATTGGTTCGTTAGTATTATAAGCCTTACTCTTCCAGTCTTGCCTACTTAAACATGGTCCCCTAGACGGTCGAACACAATAAAAGAACTTAGTGACTAATAGGCATTAATACGAATTTTTGAAAATATAGTATTCACAGTTGTAAAAAAGAGGTATCTTGGTTTTTCTCATGGTTGTACTTTTCTTCATGGTTACAGCCAGTTATATGGGTTTGAGGATAGAACTATGAATTAAGTCAGTCAGCCACTCAGTTACAACGTAGAACTTACATCAGTTCAAGTCACCATACCACAATTTGAACTACAAATTAAATCATTTTCAAGTTGAGTGTAGGGTAGTGGATAAAATTGTTGGTTGATTGGTGAATTTTTATTAACTCAGATAGTTTCAAAATGCATTCATCCCGTTTATTCAGTTACTACTCTGACAATCAATCTTAGCTAGCATAGGAGTTAGATGGGATTAGGTGCTAGACGTACTGATTAACTTCAACAAAATAATCATGATTTTTGATTGACGACTTCAAGTGATATGAATAAAAGACTGCCGTTATGTACTGACAGTTTTAATTTTGATTTTGCTTCTTGCAGATCTTGGCTCTAGTTAGTTATATATTTGATGAATAAACCAACTATTCTACGGCGGTTGGATACTGTTTATTGGCAATACTCAGGACTTTTAGATATGCTATGTTGTCAGATGAGAGGTTAAATGGTGAGACGAAACTGATACACTTATCTAGGCAACATACAGGAGCAGAGTTTAAAGCTGTTGTTGTGGATTTCTGTCAGTAAATGAGTAATAGTGAAGCAAATTAAGCTAGGATTTGGTGAATTGAGTGAACATATCTGTGCCAGCTGTTTAGTTGATTAACCCACTCAGAAACGTGCTGTACCTTAGAGTTTGATAACTGAGAACAGAAATCCATCAACTATTGCGAAATATGCCGGCCAAAACGTGATTTTTTAAATTCATCCCTTCAATAGATGAAGGTACTGGTAGCCTACAGAAATGGTTCATTATATCTATAATTCTGCCCAAGTAGAGGTATGGATTTACTCTCTTGGCCCAAATCAATGTGTACCTTATGAATTATTACTATCCCACCTTTTGACCCAATCAATTTTACAACTATCCTTGTGAGCAAGGAAAGAACCAAAAACACATGCGGTGCGACTAGTTTGGCTTAGGGTGACACAAACTCTATGATCATGCCATGAGAATGTGGTAGCAAGTGAATTCGAAAATGGTGATAGAGATTCCAAGCAAAGAGCGGTGGTATGGCGTGAAGAGTTTAGGATGGATAACTGATAGACTGAAGCGTAAAATTGAACTGGTTGGTGTGATTATGAACTCGTTATGTATACAGTCTTATCATCTCTGCAACTGGAGACATTGAAACTTGTACGGATAATCAACGAATTGGTTTAACTTTGTTTAAAAGCTATATAAATGACTGAAGATATTTGTTATAATATTAGAAAGTATCGACATTAAACACCAAAAGTCTGCTCGAAACCAAATATGTCAAACGAGTATACCACTCTTATTGAAACTTTCTTAAATACGTATCTGTAGGTCTTTGCCATTTGTGAGAAACAACTGTAAATCATTAGCAAATACTAGAAATCTGAGAAATTAGCACGTCTCATTCGCGTGGATTTTTCAGTCCGTGATTCCATTAAACTTTAACATATTTCAACAAAAAATGATAAAGAAAAGCTTTAGACACATTATTGATATGCACTTAGAGAGTAAAATATGTTATTATTACGAAATTATGAGACCGACGACTTAAGTTGCCGAATATTAAATCACTTATGTGATTCAAAAGACTTACAATGCATAAACTAAGCATCAAGTGTCACAATAAAAATGTAAATGACTCTGAAACTTGACAATAAATGACTGAACTTCACAAACTAACAGACAGAACCATTTAGTATCCTTACAACCAACCTTGAAAACATTTGTAAAGTCGCAAGGTCTTCAAAACTCAATCTCTGAAATTCAGGGTCAAAAAATTTAGGTGTTTGTTCAATTATTAAGTCTACCTCTAAATTGATTATATAATAAAGAGGAGTCTTTTGTTAGTGCTGAACAACAACAAGCAGTGATCTCAATGCCTTGAAAACTTCGGACATATATTTCATTTCGGACAACGTTTATTTAGTTGTCTTCAAGTTTTCTATGTGAACAAATGTTGGGTTAAGTTGTTAATACTTTTGTTCATGATGACTTCTTTTAAAGCAGATGTAAGTAGGTGTTCTCTATTTTTCAAATATCCCGATCATATTTTTGAATTTTTCAGTATCTATGTTTCTGTTTTAGGATTGACTGAGGATATAATCGTACTAATCAGTTGACAAATATTTGATGGAAAAATCAAGAAACTACATGTTATTCAACTGATTTCTATCCCAGGAGTAAAATAATAGGTGAGTCCACCATGTTGATGACATGCCAGGAGTATTTAGAGAATATATATCACACCACATCTACGTAATTCTTGACTGGGCGGTTATACTGCTCCCTTGGATGACCCTTCTTTTGTTAACGCTCACCAAAGGGACTTGATTTTAAATAGAGGACGAGAAATACACTTTATGAAAATTCAACACGATACTTGGTAATGAGCTATAATTTTATTAGTTATTAAGTTTAGAGGTTATGTTCGTTCAGTTTAAATGAAATGAATGGTAATGAAAGGTAAGGTTGTTTTCACACACACATTACCAAATGAACTTAAGCTATATTCATAAGAAAATTGGCTCCTACAGATTTGTTTATTGAAGGTCCGTATGTATGATTGGTTGATTAACCAGCTTACTTATTTTCTGTTAGGTTGAAACTGATAAGACACCATAAATATTCCTTCAGGATGTTAGGGATACCGTCCTGATCAATCTTACTAAAAGATAACATGTATCCAAATCTTGACTCTTATGTCTTTAACTGAGTCCATTTGGTGTCATTATGTGACTGTGACCGTCAGTTACTTCTTTTTTCAATTAATAAGGTTCAAAGGTCGACGGCATTTTCTTTTCAAGATAAAGCCAACATAATAGCGTGCTATTCCTGTGATCTGCCTTTGACGCAATTTAAGTGAATTCGGGTATAGATAAATTTTTTGGATAGCGATCCGCTTTATGAGGTTACCGATAGCTTGAGGTATGCGTATTGGGAAGGATCACTCAAAGAGTTTCTCGTCACTTACCGACATTAACACTAAACTAAAAAGTGATGGAATCTTCAGTCTGAAATCAACGATGATCTGAACTTTGTGTACTCGCTTCGGCGGTACACATACTAAAATTGGAACTTCGTGTAATATTTTTAAGTTCAAATTATCAACAGCGTCTCACCGCACAGTATGTGTATCGAAATTCAGTAACTTGGATATGGTAGGTTTCCATAAGTTTCGCGAACCAGTTACTGGCAATCTGAGGAATGCAAACGTTTAAACATTTACTTTAGGATACCAGGATATATCATGCCTACATGAAATCAGAAGACAGATAAATGCTTAAGCTATCAAGTTTATATATTGAAGGGAATCGGCCGGCTAACGCATAACCACCTTACTTAATCTGTTACAAAACTGTGCTCAAGTAAACCCGACAACACTCTATAATATGAAACTTAAACAAAAAATTTTAATTTATTCTTGGGCTTTATTATTCAACCAGTAAATTATCACAATTCACATAATTCAAAGTAAAGAGCTATTATGTGTATATCTACCAACAGGCACTTTTACGTTTAAGCTTTCACCTAATGATTTAAATTTTATCACAGCCTGCAACTGTTTTCCCTACTGTTGTCCCGCTATTAATTTCTGTAGTTTGCCACCTGTAAAGTATATTTTCAAATATTAAACGTTTTATGTACACTCTGGCTAGCATTATGATCATATACATTAATTATTTCGGTATAACACGCCCAATACTTCTCACTTTTAAACATCTAGAACCACTTTTGAATTTCTCAGTCAGGAATTTACCATGTCATCATGCCAATTCATCCAACTGACTCATGCTGTCTATGATGGTGGTTGGAAGAAACTTTTCGTGTGACTAAATGTAGAATAGTTATTGTCTGAAGAAAGAAAGGTACCATTAGTTAGGTCGTTCTGTGATCTAGTAGTGATGTTTGGTCTGAAGTATCCACTGGATTCCATAACGTCAGTATCAGTGTTCAGTACTCGCAAAACTAACTCTTTGAATTATATGCCTGCCATCATAAACATTCTCACTTAATGGAGATTTATATTAGAGTTAACTTTCCACGAATAATTTTCAGTGATTGGCTTTTGTACCATTTGCTTGAAAGATAAAAGCAAAGCTCAAATTTGAGAATATTGGTATCTTAGTAATGGTAGGGTGCTGAAACCATAACAAGCCAGGAGAATGCAGAAGTTCATCTCCCGAAAGCAGCAGTTTCTCAACCACATACAGATGAGTTTCGCTCTACTAATTAGGTTTTTTAAGCAGTGTTTTGGCCACTAAGGTAGTTTATTTGTGAAAATGGTTGAGGACCACTTCTGCTGGGCAGAAATGCTGTGACCTACTGTAATTGAACTTCTACAGTGGCCGTCCCAATTGGTTCCAATAGAGGCACTCCTGTACGCTTTTCCCAGTTCCGGGTCCCAACCAATTCAAAAAGGACAAAATTCTAGGAGAAAGCGTCTGTATTAGTTAAAAAATGGAAATACAAAGCATTACCTGAAAATAGTGCTTCTTCCAGGGTTCAGTTACTCCGCAGAGTAGCAGACACAGTAACAAATAAGTGACGCTAAGTCCAGCGGCCACTGCGTCAGTCCAAAAATGTGGCGGTAGCCATATTATATCAAATTTAAACAACATATGTACAGTTCAGAAGCAAACACAAAAACTTCAATATAAGTACAAAATATAGAAAGAATAACAATATACAATGATAAAGTCTCAAATTGGAATCAAATAAAATACCAAAAATGTCAACAGAAAAAGTCCGTCATGTCATAGCAAAAATATGTAAACATGGAGGGATTTTCCAAAAAACAAAACATTCAAAAAGGATTCTACACCTACTAGCTTACGGTGAAGTCATACCTCGCTTCTACCACCTGGTACTGATGACCCTTTCTTACTGTCTAGCTACTGTGGTTATTTTAATGACGTGATGTTACCAGAGAAAAGAATCAGTAATAACATTTAAGGAAAATACATACTTTAACCCTTGCCTAAAGGGAAATCCTAGACCTGCGATTTATTTCAGCTCAGTATTCTCCGCATTGTGTAATTTGTCTGGGATGCAGTAACATTACCGTCTCGTGTTCCGGTCGCCGCGTACGCCTACCTGTACGCTTTCGCGACTAATATCTTAGTCAACAATCAATACGCGATGGGACACTATCCTCGTACTACATGTATGCTACACCTTTCTCTTTTTCTTCCGTCTTTTATCCTGAGCCCATGCCTACGACAATCGCCCTGTTGGTTTAGTCGACTTCAGTCAATCTTGGCAAAAGCTGGCCTGATCACCCACGCTCTTGTCAACGCACTAAGTCGATATTCTGGTTCCGAAATTATCTGGCATACGTATGGTCTCGAACTTGCTCACTCTGGTCATTTCTCGTTCCTTCGCTTAATCTCGTTCCGTTCTACGTCTGCAGCGTTTTGTGGTCCGAATGGAATATTCACACTCCATGTCTAATTCTCCTAACACTTTTTAAATTGACGGCTACAATTTTAGCCACATAAGTAGTGGGCCCGTTCTGAAAGTGTTTGGAATGATCTTTGAACTTGAAGTATACCATATTTTCAAAAATTTTCTTGCTGGAAACTTTGAATAACGTAGATGCTTTGTTGTGTCATAAAGGTCCAAATGTCGATCGATATCTCTCTTACTTCAGATTTTCCGTAGAGTCAGTAGAAAGGGATCACCTCTTCAAAGACGTTCTTCTAAAAGTTTGTGGGAATTTTCAACACGACTGTTTGTATGGTTGCTGAAACCAGTGAGACCATATAGACTTCCGATCTGACAAATGGGCAAATGGAGGCATCATCTGTTTATAGAGAATACTGAACACTTGAAGGTCAAACTGTCATAAAACTATTAGTGCATCATGTCAATCAGTTCTTTGGGCAGTTGTCGATTGGATCAAAGATTGTTCATTTTGAGTAATACTGCAACTCGTAGCATCCAACATCTTACTTCTTGACAGTTCTGCACGCAGTTATCCAATCAAGATTTCGCGAAAGTGCGCCCAAACTTGTATCCACATTTTATACTTGCATGCTAAGTAATTGATTTTAGACATTGAACATATCAACGGGATTTTACAGAGCCTCCAGGACAACACGAAATAGTAATTCAAGAAAATACCGATATTTCTATGATATACTTCAGCCACCATCTACCATGCGTTTCTGGAAGTAGTATTTATTGACACGACTTATCAGACTAATGAATTTGGGTACGTAAAAGAAAATCCAGGTTCATTTCGAAGTTTTCTACTGTTTGAGTACGTTATAACAGGTAGTTCTGGGCAAGGGTACAGTTCTAGCTGTGCTTTTCTCAGAGAAGAACGTCCTAAATACAGTGTTAGACTGCTGGTATATTTTAAAGATGTATTGCGTGGTACATCTGATACGCGCACTTTTATTATGGATTCAGCAAAGACTGAGATTTCTGCCGTAAATCTACGCGCATTCGTATAAACGTAAAACTCATTTTTTCATGTACAACCAGCATTTTATGATGAGTTAAGAGTCAAACGTACTAAATATCTGCTTTAGTTTTAACATTTAGATGTCCGTTGTTACTTGAACTGCCTTGTGAAGACCAGGTGTTCAGATATTTAAGCTCCGCTTATCACGATCTACTATAAACAAATTCAAAACTACGACTGCCTGAGAATAAGTCTTTATAGTGATGAGTGGGTAGGTGTACAGTCATTGGAAGAATGATGATCTCTGTTGTTGTCAGTTTCCCTGAAAATAAACATCTGATGCTGATGAACTGCGCTTACGCCTACATGAGTAAACATATCTGAAGGAAAACAGAGCTGGGCCAAGGCTGTTCTATGTATATGGTGATATGAAATTTGTTGTGTCATCTCAGGCCTGGCAACTTGGTAGCTACTGGTATCCAGAAACTTTACTTCCCTGAAACAAACGCACTCATTCCAGTAACAGGACACTCAAATTCATAAATAACTGCCGACTGACTAGATTTAGTACAGTCGAGTGGCTCGACTTCCATCTATCGGACACTACCAAGAACCTGGAAATGTACCGAAAGGACAAGAACCAGGCACAAAGAAATCGACTGGTTTATACTTGCTTGTGAAAAAGATATTGGATATACTATACGAAGAATGGATCGAAAAAGTCAGTTACTTGAAGTCATTATACTAATTAAAGGATGGAGGTTATCCGACACAGCACAACATAACTAAAACCCAATTTGTAATTGTCTTGATGTAAACACTTCGCGAAGAGTCCGTAAACGCCAAATGTGGCGCACTAATACTTGCTAGTTGTTACCATTGCCATCTCCTCAGATCACTCAATTAATCTATCTCGCCTATTATCTCTGTTTCCTCTCCCTTGCTTACACTTCGGTCCTCTGTCATAATCTTCACTACCAATTAATGAACTAAATTCATCTATATATTACTCAGTTCTGAAATTCTATTCATATTATCATTAGAATTTCATCCTTATTACCCTTATTACTCTCCACATTGCAACTAACTGATCTCCGGTTTGGTAATGTGACGGCTGCTAGTATCCAGAAACCCTACTGCCCTGAAACAAACGTTTCATTCAAATCCCGAGACATCCAAACTCACAACCAACTGCCAACTGACTAGAATTAGGCGGTCGAGTGGCTAGACCTCCATCCATTGGACATTACCGAACACCTGGAACCGTACCGAAAGAACAAGAATCGAGCGCGAAGAAATCAAATTGGTTTACACTAGCTCGTGAAAAAGATATTGGATATTGGTATCAGTTTGACCTTCGAGTGCTCAGTAACCTTCACAAGCAGACGATGACGCTAAGTCATTGCCTGAAGTACGTTGATGGGTAAGAGTGTTTTTCCACAGATGGTGTTAGGGGGCTGATCTTGATCTTTCGTAATATTTTGCTCGTATTTACTTGCTAACAGAAACGATGGTTCTTCGAAATTAAGTTAGGTGTATATTATGAAATGCTCAACTGGTTGTCACTATACCGAACAAAAACTTATATTCTCTCACTTAAGAAATACTGCGAAAACCTTAAGTCAAGTATTATCTCTTCAGGATTTTGGTTTCCCATACTTAATTGTAAAGTTGTGGTCGCAACACTTCGCATTAACGGCTAAACATAGTACGAGAACTTGAGTAGACAGACTGACCTACCACTCTCATCCCTGTTGACTCAACACTCAAGTATCGCTAACAAAATACCAGTAAATCACACTTTCATAAATGTACAAATGAGTTTCACTGTAATTTTTCACATTATTCCTCTTCACCGTTGTATTCTGTTAACATAGATAGAATTTTAGGGTTTCTAATCAATAAACTGATTTGGCGGACAGTCTGCTCAGCATAACTTCTAATATTCGGGACTGCAGATCTTTGTCATGTACGAAGTGTATTAATATTTTCAATGCCTTTATCCAGATCGTGTAATGAATCTCTTATTTACCGTGTGCAAACTTACTGGTTCGTGGTAGTATATTATTTTAAGCCTAGTACCCTATTCGATACTCAGAGAGCTATCTATCTGCTCATATTTAATGCTGTATTGGCACTGTCATCAAGCCACCTGTTTATTCGTGACCTGTGATCGATTGAAGTAAGTACAAGATAGTGTTGCACATGCAATATTGACTAAGGTAGTGAGTGATACCCTGTACAAAATTTTGTAAGTGATTCATGAAATTTCAGCTAGAAAAAGTATTATTAATCAAATAATTCTTGCTCGTTTTTCTCAGAACACTTAATAATGTTGTTACTTCTCAGAAGTCGTCAATCACATAACTGCTCTACTGTTTTAGATCTTTTTATTTCTTCATTTCGTTCATCTCTTTTTATATCCTTATGAAAAGTAATGACCCGGATATATATGTATTTGTTTCAGAATACTTTTAGTCAACTTTGATTATTAGGTACTGAATGCCCAGTTAATTACTACGGATTGTAGAGATTAATTCCTAGTTTTATGCAATTTCTAACTTTGGAGGAAACTAATCTTCCAAATAATTAACCGATCCAGTTGATGCATTGCAAATCACCTGAAGTATAACCATATGTAAGAGATGGATATATCAGAGAATTACAAGTATCTATTCAAATTTTTGATTATTGGAGCTGCGGGCTCTGGGAAAACATGCATTTTACGAAGATATACTGAGGGAAAATTTATTCCCAATTTGCCTCATACAATCGGAGCAGAATTTGGTAGTAAAATCATTAATGTAGATGAAACTGCTGTTAAAATTCAAATATGGGATACTGCAGGTAGTTATTTTCAGATTTATGCTCTCATATTTCTGTAGTATGTGCCTGGTTAATATGCGTCATCTTATGTCTAAATAGAAATTACTAAATGCTGACTTTTATTATACTCGCTAAATATGTGTTGATTGATTGATTGATTATTCCTAGAAGTCAAGGAGTTACGACATAAAAAGTTCGTCTGCAGTCCATCCTGGATCATCTTTCAATCCACAACGAATTCCTAGTAATAGAAGTGCGTCTATCCATTATAAGGTGTTTATTATTGAAATGGAGTCGTTCTATTACATTGTTGGCTTGTGAGTTATAGACGGCTAATCTCAGTCATCTAGGCCAAAAACGTTTATCTAGAGCATAGAATGATACAGATCCAAAACGGTATCACTGGTCTCCTTTAGTAATTGGTGAGGAACCGCAGTGTGAAATCTATCGTCTGACAAAATCGCGTACCACCACCGTTTCAGTAGCAATGTATTTGCTAGTCACTGCTCCTGATCATTTTGTGGAAGAACTCATGTTAGCAAATAAATATCCATTTGACTCTGATGGATGACTTATCAGATCAAGGTGGACGAGGAGGAAACGAGTATTGAGATTCGCAAATGAACCTAAGTGAAACTCATTGTCCAACCATCTTTGACTTTCTAACTCTTAAATATGTTAGGCACCCCGTTTCGTTCAGAAGTTGAACAATCATTGAGCATATCGCACAACAGTTTTGCTAACATGGGATAAATAAATATATGAAGAAGTGGTTCTAATCATCTAAGTTTGTATCGATCACATTTTCACCCTCCGCTAAATTTTAGAATACCGTCACACTTATTGCAAGCCGACGATCATTTCTTGACACCATAGTTGTCTTCGATTTGCTAAACAGGGCTGTTCTCTGGGATTGTCTACTGAAGAATGCGCCTGAAAAGCTTATCATCTCATAGGCTCTATATACAAGCACCTCAGTCAGAGTGAGGGCCTACAACTACCTCTCTCCGATGTTTCATTCAAACTCTAAAATTAGGCGGATTCGTTTAATCTCACGATTCCTCCTCACTTTTGTTATAGATGGTGCTCTAGAAACAATTTTAATGGATTCAGGCAATATGTAGATCTGTTACTTCAGTCAGTCAGTCAGATGCAACGTAGGACTTCGTACGTAAGTACATCAGTTCATGTCGCCATACCACATCAGCACACACAGAGATATAATTGTCGATTCAAATCCAATAGTAGAAGAGGTAGTAAAGGTATTAGAAGTAATCGGAGAGGTTAGGATTAGAAGATATTATTCAAGAAGTATGATTTAATGAGAAAAGTTTATAAAGTCAAAACTAGAGGGGTTGAAGAATCCAGAAGATTAGGATTTGAGAAAAAGCTTTTCGATTTTGTGACATTAAGCTATTTGTTATTCTTTTAAAGTTTACATCTATGTTTACACTATATTACACCATTTAATTTAATACTTTGAATCAAATTGTAATATAAAAATTTTAATTAATTAAAGGCCAAGAACGTTTCAGATCAATGGCTCATTCATATTATCATGATGCTGTTGGAGCATTACTAGTGTATGATATTACGAATAGGGATTCATTCAATGAACTTGCCCATTGGTTATCCGATGCAAGAACACTTGCTTCACCTGATATCATGATTGTATTAGTTGGAAATAAAAAAGATTTACAGGTAATAAATATTTCTTATTTTCTTTTTTTTAATTATACTCTATAATTTTTAAACTCTGTACATTATTTCATTGGTAAAAGAGAGAATCTGTCTCAATTGGATTGGAAAAATTCACTTAGTTAAGGCCACAGTTGTATACTATGACAAAATCATTTGAATCAGTTTGTTTATTGAATTCAGAATGAATAAAACAAATAGCCATTATATAAAACTATTTAAACTTATGTCTTTGATCGCTGTTAGATGTAGGAGAGTAATAATCGTTTGTTGATCGTCCAAACCTCAAAAAGGTACTTGTGTAGTGAAAGAGAACACAGGTGGGGCAACCGAATTGTATTTAACGAAAATTACAGAGTTACTCAGTAAAATCGGAAAACCATATCGTAAATTGTTCATTTGCAAAAGATCAGTTCATCCTATCGAACTGGACTGTTCCTGTTGCCAAACATCAATCCATTGTCACTATTCATGCGTTTCATGCAAATTCCATTGTTTCATAAATCTTCTTTTCTTGATCTTCCCCCATATTATGCTGCCGAACATTACGTTTGCACTCACGTCATATACTACTTATAAGTAGCTCACACCACACTTGTGCTGTCTGACAAAGAAACTAAATTCGGAATGGTCTTGACGATTGGGATGTAACCTTAGAGCCCAAGTAATAACTATCTAAGTTCGGTCACACATGGCTTTTTGTAAGTAGTTTTTGGTACATTAACACTTCGTACTCGTTTAGCCGTCCACATCAAAAGTCTACATGAAATATGGTATTTTTAGGGTTGACTTGGTAATCCCTCTTTTGTTGTGGAAAAGCAGCATCTCTGATCAGTCAGTCAGTCAATCAGTTACAATGTAGGACTTCGTACGTACGTATATCAGTTCAAGTTGCCATATCACATTAACACAGAGACGCAATTGTCAATTTAGGTCCCATATTAGTATAGGTAATGGAAGTATTAGAGGTAATTAAAAAGAATAATGATCGAATATACTCGAGATATATATCCCAGAGGAATCAGTTTAAAAAGAGAAATAACGGTCATGAAGAATTCAGAAGATTAGAATTTGAGATGCCTTCTACGTTTGAGAAACATTTAACTGCATGTACACTTCAGTACAACTAGCATTTCTGCTTCCTGTAACTGTTCTTGAACAGACTTCTCTAACCTAACAGAACCTCAGAAGACAGGTGTCCCAACCGTTAAAGCTTGATTAGGTTACTACAATGCATAAGCAGGTTTGACCACCACTTCAAAGAGACAGTTACATCCTTACCTTTATTCAAATTGTGTCCACTGTTTAGACTTTCTTATCATTATTTATACTATTATTTGAAATCATATAGTCAGTCAGTCATTTATACAATGTAGAACTTCGTACATGAGTAGATAAGTTCCGGTTGCCATACCGTATCAGCACAGTGACGCAACTGTCGGTTCAAATCCCATAGTGGTAGAGATAGTAGAAGTATTAGAGCTAGTGGAGAAGATTATGACTCGAAGATGTGATTCAAGAAGTATAATTCAGTGAGATAAATTTAGAGAAAGAAAAGTGGAGATGATGAGGAATTCATAAGATTAAAATTTCATAGAACACAACGAGTAGATGCACGTGCTCCATTGCAAACGATTTTGAGCCATGTCGTTCAAGGTCTCTAACAATTGGTGACTTTCGTCTCGCGGACCCCAACCAGATAGTCTACATCTACCAACATAATACAGTCCACTCGTCAGTGACTTCATGGATTTTTGCCATGTTTCGGTTTGGCCGCCCTCAGCTTTATTTCAACCTACTCCCACACTACAAAACATTGCTCATCGATTGGGCATTCGTAGGACATGTCCCAACCACTTCAGCTGATGAAGTTTCAATACTTGATCAATTGATCTGCCCTACCTAGTACTCGTTTCCTAACTATAGCATTGCTTACTCGGCTGTCCTAGGATATACTAGCAATTTTAAATCATATACTCTTCATTTCGTTCGTACTTTCTCACCTTACTTGATGTGGCTTATTAGCTTGGTCTGTATAGATTATGAGTAATTTATGATTATTGAATTCTCTAAGTACTTTATTGAAATAAAACTCTAAAGATTCTATTATTTCTGAAAATCGATAACCTATTCGCGCCAACGTTGATACATCAAAAGAAAGGTGTCCTTTCGAATCTTTTAATGAAATTCTTTTAACATGATAATATATATCGTATGACATATTTTCTTTTTCTCACTATAGGATACAGATGGACAAGTAACAAATTGGGAAGCTAGTGCATTTGCTCAAGATAATGATTTATATTTTTTAGAAACATCAGCACTTACTGGAGAAAATATTGATGAATCATTCACACAATGTGTTCGTAAACTTGTTTATAAAATTCGTGATGGTGAATTAGATCCAGATCGTTTAAAATGTTTTAATCGATCATCATCTAGTTTAACATTTCATGAACAACATCCAAAGTTGAATTATTCTCGACCACAAGTTCGTGTACAAAATGATTCAACACTTTCATATGAATGTAATTGTTGAATAATAATTTTTTTTCTAATTCAACGTATCAATCATTATCACTGCTTGTAAAACTCCTTGATCTGTTTGTTTTTTCTATTGATTGATAGATATGTAACATTAAAAATGTATTTATGTATGTATATGTGATTTTCTTTGATTTTATCCTTTTTTTCCCCTCTTTTAGTGTTTGTATATGTCAAGGTCAAGTTTTTTTTATTTACTTTTTTAGAAAAAAAAATTAAAAGGACACATATTATTTCCGTAGCCTAACACATGCATTTCAATGATTGATTTATCATGCATATATATATATATATATCTCACAGATAGATCTTTGGTTTCTGAAGAGTTCAATTTTTTATAAATGACAAGTTTTTTTTTAAATTTGTCTTTTAAAATGGTTAACTTGTGTTGAACTACTAATAATCTAGTTTAAATGATTTAAAGTATGCATAATTCATGAGCGTTTTATGTTGGTGTTGTTGTTGTGATTGTGTTATATAATTGGCTTTTTACTTTCGGTCTATTACGTAATGGTTGGTTCTTCTTTCTGTATCTCTAAGGTATGCTGCTGCTGCAGTCATTGAGAAGACTGAGGCAGGCTCGATAGATTGTATTTGGCAAATTTACACTCTTAGTCAACTAAAAATAAAAACATCACATTGAACACACTCTATTTGCACACCATCTTTGAGTCCTGACGACTTCCAACGCTCCATCATCATTCTTCCATTCATGCTGTTGCTTCCCTTACTTCCTGTCGGTATTGCTCTATTTATTTCTTGCTTTTGCTCTATTTGCTTTCCGTTTCCCTCTTCTGACCGTGAGACTTCTTCTTTCACGTCCATTCTTATACTACTTATTATTATCTTTACTCCTTGATGAATAGATTATGTAATTTTTTCGATTATTTGCATTGTATATTGTTTTTATAATGTTGCATGTGTTTGATTTATAATCATCTGACTTGTTAGATAATTGAGTTTGATTGATTATGTTGACTGATATAAAATATAGGTTTTCATTAGTTTGTGACTAGACTAGTTTATGGTTTGATAAAAATTTGTTCATGTTTGACAGCTAGCTATGTTTTGTGGTGTAGGAGTAGGTTGGAAGAAAGTTAGGGGTGGCCAAACTAAAACATGGCAGAAATGCATGAAGTTACTGACAAGTGGACTGAGTCATGTCGGTAGATGTAGGCTACCTGGTTGGGGTCCGCTAGACGAAGCTGACCAATGGTTAGAGGCCTTGAATGACATGGCTGAAAATCGTTTGCGATGGCGCAAGTGCATCCATTCGTTGTGTTCTCTCTAATTCTAACCTTCTGAATTCTTTATAATCTCTATCTTTCTAAGTTTATCTCACTGAATTATACTTATCGAATCATATCTTCGAAGTATAATCTCATTACTGTTAATACTTCTACTATCGCTATCACTCTTGGATTTGAACTGACAGTTGCGTCTCTATGCTGATGTGGTATGGCAACTTGAACCGAATCACTTACGTACGAAGTTCTGCGTTGTATCTGTCTGTTCATGTTGACAAGTTGGTTAAGTTATTAGACAAGTTGTTTCAATCAATCATTAGTGGTGAGCTTTTATCTTGTAGAAGAAAATGATAATTAAATGTAGACATCTGTCTTTTGGAAATTAAATACAGGCGTCGAGCTACATTTCATGTTGATTTTAAGGGTAACATTCGAATGGTCAAGTTGAGATAGGTAGTAAAGGGGTTTAACCTAGTTAGCTTAGTAGTTCGTGATTATCAGTGATATAGATTACCACCAAAATGAAGTCATCAATTTACCTGAAAGGTATTCTTGTCACCCCAAGGATTTTTTGTTTTAGTACTGTCTAATATTGTTATCTAAATTCACTAACATGAACACGATTTGTGCGCATTGTGGCTTCGTGCATTGACGTATAAGTTAAATGGTTCTATGATACAGTCAGTCAGTTGCAACGTAGAACTTCGTACGTATGTACATAAGTTCATGTTGCCATACCACATTAGCACAGAGACGCAAATGTCAAATTAAATCCCATAGTGATAGAGTTAGCAGAGGTATTAATGGTAATGAAGAAAATTAGGGTTTGAAGATATTATTCAAGAAGTATAATTCAATAAGACAAGTTTAGAAAGACAAAGGTAGAGGTGCTGACGAATCCAGTAGATTAGGATTTGAGAGAGCTTAACGAATGGATGCACTTGCGCCATTGCAAACGATTTTGAGCCATGTCGTTCAAGGTCTCTGTGATACAGTAATTTAAGCGTCCGTTTTCTAACGTTTTGTGATAATCTAAGAAGGTTGATATAATGCAAAATCGGATATATATGTATCTTAGATTGCCGTAACGACGATGCTATGCGAATGTTTACTTCAGAATAATTTTCTTACAAATTATAGATTGAGTTAAATATGGAGAGAATTTAGGAATTAAAGCTTATAATGTTGAGCACACTTAATTACATTGATCAGTAATAAGATGAATTCGATAGTTATAGCTTTTTAAAGTAGGTGCAATTTAATTTTTTATATGGCGAATTATTCAGAAGATTTTGCGAAGTACTTCTAATTATGTCAGTCATTCAGTCAGTTACAACGTAGAACTTCGTACGTACTTCAGTCCAAGTTGTCATACCACAATAACACAGAGATGCAATTGTCAATTCAGATTCCATAACGGTAGATGTTAGTAGGCATACTGGCGGTAATGGAGAAGATTAGGGTTCGAAGATAGTGTTCAAAAAGTATAATCCAGTGAAATAAACTTAAAAAGAGAAAGATAGGGATGATGAGGAATTCGGAAGATTAGAGTTCGAGAGAAAACAAAGAATGGATATGTTATGCTCGTCAATTGATATGCTTGAAAGTATTACGAGTTCACCTTAGTCGGTAAACGAGGGCGAAGACAAATGATCCAATGACATGATAGGTTACTCTAATCCGAGCGTCCCAAGGCCCCATTAAGTAAAGGGAGAAGTCATGACAAGACGTAGAAAGTGTATTCTACAAGCACCTAGAAAATATGAGGTTAACAATCAGGCAAATTGAGTTTATTTATACATGATAGAAACGTCCTATTAAAATAACACGCCAACCAATGACAGTCAGGGATTTTCCGAGTGGGAAATGTAATATAAAGGTCAATTGATCAGCCCATGCTCAAAAGCATAAAAACCCAGAATTAGGACCTATGTCAAGTGAGTTCTGGAGATCTAACGTCCCCAACAGGATACACCTGCACCATAATTTTACTACATCGGTTATAAATCATCAGGTTCTAGTTTTCGTCCATTTGTTGTGTAACATTTTAACTTTACTCATGTACAGCAACACTTATGTACATTACTCATAGCTTTATAATTGTTTAGTGTAAAAAATGCTTTGGAAAACAAAGGTTCTCCGTAGTATTCCTTCTTCGCTTTTAGATATTCTATAGTGATTATTACATTACTTCATTGCACAGTGTACCTAGTTGAAATAATAAAAATCTAAATGAAATTAATGTGAAGAAATGAATTATTCATTATCTAAGATTCTACCTTGACGTGGTGGTCGGGCTTGCCCATCGTGATGACCAAACCGAGCTATATTGGCTGGAACATATGTTTCTGTAGGTTCTAACATGCAAGGCTGGTCGACTGGAAAACGATGAGACTAAAAGCAGCAACTCAAGGTCTGAGTGAGGATGAAGTCGTACTGCATCGACAGCTATGCTGCCTTCTTACGATAGGAGGAAGGGGTTAGAAAAGGTCGACCCTTAAAAATGTCACACCTCACCCTACTCCACACATTTCTGTCTCCGGCGGCAAGGCCACTTGAAGAGGAAGCTAACACTTTGAAAACTTCTCATAAAAAGTACGTGCGTGACCGATCTCCTCAGCTTCCCTAGCTAGGACTTTAGAATCTCGCGCCATCGTTGCATGTTGCGTCGCCAAAACTCGCATACAGGATCAGAGTAGAATCGTTAATTTAACTTCACATTTTCCAAACAAGGAATCGTTCCGATGTACGCTGCGTGTTTCCGGAAGACCAGCTGCTACTTCCCATGGCGTCGCTGGTGTAGGTATTGCATTAATTCCTAGGGCAAAACTAGCTCTCTTAGACTGGATCTCAGTCAACAGTCCCTTGTGCGCTGTCCGACTAAACACGAGAGTAAGGACTCTGAAATATAAGTAAGCTCACCGCTGCCTCTTCATCGTCTCTGCCTACGATCCCATTGACTGCAATTCAGACGACATAAAAGATGAGTTTTACAGACCTCCAAAATATTAGGCGCTCTGATGTAGTGATAGTGGCTGATGACGTCAATGCTCAGGTAAGTAGACTAATCGAAAAGGAAAGACACTTGGGTGGATCTTATGGTGTCATAGCTCAAAATACTGACAATGACGACCGTCTGCTGCACCTATGCTTAGATGACTCCCCAAATTCGTCACAACATCGGACCCAACTAGATCACTTCTTTATCAGCCGTCAATGGAGGGGCTCGATAGAAGTCCGTCGCTCGTTCTGAAGTACATGTTTAGATTCAGATCATGCTTTGACTGGTGAATTAATTATTCAGGTAATTATGAATATTTGTTCTCTCCCAGTCAGAATTAGGTTTCACGTCCGAAACCTCTGAATCCTTATTAGTCGACAGTTGGATAGCTAGTCTCCTTGCAACATGACTTTTCTTCAAGAATTTCGTAGCCAGCCTCGACAAAATTCGATGTATATTTCAAGTAAACATAATTTTGTACATACTAAAAACATACTAGACCACATCACATCACACATCACACCAAAACACAATAATAATAATAATAATAATAATAGTAATAATAATAATAATAATAATAATACAAAGATGTGCCCATGCATAAGCGAGCCATAATTGGCTGTGAATAATACTCATTAAACTAACAAGAAAAAAATATTAGAAATAGTTAAATCACACAAAACAGTAGTTGAATGTACTTAATCGTAAGAAATTGAAAAGGATACATGTAATATGTGTAATATGATTATTGAATAATCAATTATACCGACCAAACTATACACAGTAATAATCATAATAGTAATCCACAAATCAATCCTGTAAGTTGTCACCATACCCTGTAATCTTCTCTTCCTGATATCATCTGGTTAATCACTTCTTTTTTTTAATACAAAATAATGTTTAATCCACTCATGGAAACTACTCATAACAATCAATCAAGTAGTATGTAGTAGATCGATGCAAATTTTGGTAATGTAAGCGTTGGAATTATTAACTGACTTCACATATAGGATTGTAGCATGAAAATTGGAAGATGATGATGACATAAAGAAGGATTCTCTCCGATCATAAATATGAGTTTGACAAAAGCGGGAAATCAAAATGAAAAATAACGAACGACAAAATCACAAAAAAACACTAGGTCATCAATTGAAATATCATTCAAAAATCAATGAATTTGTGTTCTACTTTCAATAGACAGGTAGGTATATATATACATAATTGAAGTGAAAACAAAAAAAATAATTACGAATGGTGGTAGTTGGGTAATCATCAATCATAGGATGCATACTATTCATTAATACATTCTGTATGATTGAGATAGAGAGATTGTTTTCGATGGTGGCCTCCATGGTCGTCTGGCTGTTGCTGTTGCCGTTGTATTTAAACTATCCATACTGATAGCACGATTTTCTAATGATGCCATCTATGATCATGAAAAGAAGATGATTATATAGCTATACTGTAAAGGGGGGGGACTTTTTGTGAAGATTGTTGACTAGTTTTCGTGGCTTTATATCATGAATGACCGTTGAAAACTGGGTTGCACTGAATAGCTACTTCAGCTTAGTATGGGGTCACGAATGCACAATTTTGGGGAGTCCAAAATTGAGATGAAATAGCTAGTCTAGTGCGTTCTTTGTTTTCAACAGCTGTCTAACTAAAATTAGTCCTTGAAGTAAATCTATGAAACTTATTTGTTATTACTAATACTGTTACAGTTCGTAATATAGTTTTGTTCAAAAAGAGAGAAAATCATACTGCAAATTATTTCGATCACATATAAGATTATTATATTGAGTGAAGTAGTATGATAGCCATTTCACTTGTGATGTCGATCAGGAACTGACAACTTGGGAACTACCCGTGGCTGGTCATACACAGTCTTGAATTAGTTTTTGATGTGGCAACTTCGTAGTTTACAGACCTTATATTGGGTTCGTCACTAAGTATGCTTTAGGCTATTACGAGTTTACCTTAGTCGATAAACGCGAACGAGACAATAAACCAGCGTCCTGATAGGCTAACTTGAATCCCCAAATAAAGAAGGAAGGCTTTGTAAACGTAGAAAGTATATTCTACAAACACCCAGCAATCACAGTACAATCAAGCATACAACTCTCATTTATTTATACATCATAGAAACGTCCTTGAGACAGTTAAGAAACTAGCACACTAAAATACACAGCAGCCAATCACAGTCATGGATTCTCCTGGTGGGAATTGAAATCTCAAGGTCAACTGATTAGCCCATGCTGGCAAACGTAGAATCCGAAATAAGGCATTTATCAAGCGAGTTTTGGGGATCTAACATCCCCAACACCTTAACACGGGCGTCAAGCATCATTTGCAATGGTTAGCTTTTTAACGTTGTATAGATGAAATTCAAGAAAGGGACAGCAAAGTTTTTTATTTTAAAACTGAATGTTCGTTTTCCAGGAGGATCTTGAGTTCGATTCATAAAAACTATTTCGGAATTAAGTGTAACCAGACTACACAAACTGCAGTTTATTCAAAATATTTCGTAGAATTAGATTAATTCAATCTGTCGGATTATATTAGCTAATCATGAATTAATTATTGTTAGACAACTATTAGAAACCTGGAAGCACTGGGCGGCTGTTTCGTCCTAGCATAGGACCCATCAGGAGTGCACATCCACGACTTCGATTGAGGGAATCGAAACCAGAACATTTGGTTTCACTCATGAACGCCTAGCCTCTTGACTACTACTGAGTCAGAATCCAATGGTGTTTTTGTCTAACTTTAATCAATCCCTGATATTGCGCAACCTTATCTGTTGTCGAAAAATAATCGGCGCTAATGTCTAACCCCAATCTTTCTATAATCTCCACAACCCTATGCTGAAAATTATCACGCGTTTACTAGTGAATAGCTTCGTGATGGAATTTTCAGAGTTCCAGTGAGAAGCCGTAACCAGTGGATATCAACCCTGTTATGTTTCAGGCAGTTACCTACTGGAGACAATGGATGAAGTAACGCATTATCATAGATTGACTCAAGTTAGACAGTGAAACTGTTGAATGCCGAGCCAACGGTCCAGAGGCTAAGTGTCCACGTTCAAAATCGAAGGTCTTGGGTTCAAATCAGCGCCCTTTGGGGTGATGGATACGCAATGCTAATGAGTCACATACCAGGACGAAATGACCGTCCAATGCTTTTAGGTTCTTGATGGTGATCTAGTACTGATTGATTCATGATCCCAATGGAAATGGTAAACTATTCTTAAGTGATAGGGTTTCGAGATAAAAATAGACTATTGTTTAGTTCAACGATAAGAAAGACATCACGAATAGACATTTTTTTAGTCTGTTGTTGAAAACTAAGGCAACTGTTTCATTTTAGAATGAGACTTCTTAGCAGTTTTTATCCCATGACCTCACTAGGGATTAATCGCAGACTTCCAGATCTTGAGGTGAACACTTGAATTCAAGACTATCGAGCCAGTATCCAATATTGGTCAATTTATTCAATACCATTCAGTCAGCCAGTCTGCTACAACGTAGAACTTCCTTACTTATGTGCATTAGTTCTATACCAAATTAGCACAGAGATCGACCATTAGCAGGCTGAACACCTCTGATCACGACGTCTTCTCACGAGATCTCCTGAAATTACCTCACGACATTAGCCACAAGTATTGAGGACATGATTATTATCAGTGTAAGGGATAAGTTCTGCGAGATTCTTAAATCACCTGATGAATGAGACTGCCGATCAATAATCTGCACAAACCAATAATAAAAAATGGGTAGAAATACCTTCTTTAATTCCCATTGACGATAGGCCTCCGCAGCTTGTTCCATTTTTAAACGATTAGCTTCTTCTAGTTGTTTTTCTTTGTCATTTTGATGTTTTAATTTAAATTGAAGACTTTGTTTTAATGCATCATCTTTTTTAGCTTTCCTATCGAGAAAACAATTTAAAAGAATCATGTAAATGTTCATGCCACCAAGTGTTTGTCAATTTTTGTATTGTTAAATGTTATAATAGCAACAACGTACTGTGGGAGAGAACAAACACGATTCCAGTGGAGGAGGAGGAAATGAGGAAGAAGTGGTGGAAGTGGATAGGACACACACTACGAAAAGCACCTAACTGCGTCACAAGACAAGCCCTCACATGGAACCCTCAAGGCAAAAGGAAAGGAGGTCGGTCAAGGAACATATTACGCCGAGAAATAGAGAAAGATATGAGAGGAATGAACAAACATTGGACAGAACTGGAAAGGGAAGCCCAGGACAGAGTTGGTTGGAGAAAACTGGTGGGCGGTGGCCTATGCTCCATTGGGGGTAACAGGCGTAAGTAAGTAAATGTTATAATCATAATGTTTAAATTGGTTAATGAAGTTGCATACAACTTCAAGCAAATTATACCATGATGGACTGTTTATCTAAACTCATATCAAGTTTACCAATGATCATCAACGTTAAGGATTCAATGTGTGAAATTTATTTAACAGCTGAAGTATACACCAATTTGATGATAAGATATGTTTTGTGGTGTAAAAGTAGGTTGGACGAAAGCTAGGGGCAGCCAGACCAACACATAGCACAAACCCATGAAGTCACTGACGAGTGAACTCAGTCATGGTGGGTAGATGTGTGGTGCGCGCTACTTATAAGTAGTATATGACGTGAGTGTCAACGTAATGTCTGGCAGCAGAAGATGGGGGAAGATCAAGAAAGGAAGAGTGGGAACACAATGGAATTTGTATGAAACGCATGAACAGTGAAATGTCAGACAATGGATTGATGACTGATTGAAGATTTGCAAATTAACGGTTACGATATGGTTTTCCTATTTTACCGAGTAACTGTAATTTTCGTTAAATACAATTCGGTTGCCCTCACCTGTGTTCTCCTTCACTACAGATGTAGACTACCTGGTTGGGGTCTACGAGATGATAGTAATCGATGGTTAGAGACCTTGAATGACATGGCTCAGAATCGTTTGCAATAGCGCAGGTGCATCCATCATTTCTAGTCTTCTCAAATTCTAATCTTCTGAATTCCTCATCACCATTGTATTTCTTTCTTAGGTTTGTTTCACAAGAATTATACTTCTTAAATAACGCCTTCGATAACTAATCTTTTTAATCACTGATCATATTTCTACTTCCTCTACTGTAGTGAAGGAGAACACAGGTGAGGGCAACCGAATTGTCTTTAACGAAAATTACAGTTACTCAGTAAAATAGGGAAACCATATCGTAAATGGTTAATTTGCAAATCTTCAATTCATCATCAATCCATTGTCTGACATTCCACTATTCATGCGTTTCATACAAATTCCATTGCGTTCCCACTCTTCCTTTCTTGATCTTCCCCCATCTTCTGCTGCCAGACATTACGTTTACACTCGCGTCATATACTACTTATAAGTAGCACGCACCACACCCCTACTACGAATATGCGATTTGAATTGACAATTGCATCTTTGTGCTAATAAGTTATGGCAACTTGAACTGATGTACCGTACGTGCAAAGTTATACATAGTAACCGACTGACTGACTGACCGACTGATTATGAACTTATATTCATAAAATTGTATTTGCATGAAATTCATTTATTTTTCAAACAGATTTACGTGTAGTGTGAATAATGTACCGCATAAAATGCTGTAAAGTCATGTATTACTAAGTCAAAAAATTAATCCAAAATTACATATCTACATTAGCACAAAAAGAAATACTTAATCTGTACTCATAGAGGATGTCAGTTACTAGTTATACTACTGACAGAAAGATACAACGCAGAACTTCATACATAAGTACATCAGTTTAGGTTGTCATGCCACATGAGCATAGAGACGTAACTGTAAGTTCAAATCCAAGAGTGATAGCGATAGTAGAATTATTAGCAGCAATGGAGAAGATTAGGGAGCGAAGATATGATTCGAAAAGTATAATTCAGTGAGACGAATTTCGAAAGAGAAAGATAGAGATCATGAGGAATGCAGAAGGTTAGAATTAGAGAGAACGCAAAGAGTGGATGCACCTGCGCCATTACAAACGATTTTCAGCCATGTCATTCAAGGTCTCTAACCATTGGTGACTTTCGTCTCGCCGACCCCAACCAGGTAGCCTACATCTACTAATATGACTCAGTCCATTTGTCAGTGACTTCATGGATTTCTGCCATGTTTTGGTTTGGCCGCTCCTAGTAATCCTAAATCTAACTAGGTTTTTTAAAATCGGATTTAGATTTAAAGATCAGTCGACATTGTGGTGCAGAGTGGGCTCACCAATT
The DNA here is from genome assembly GCA_944470395.2 of Schistosoma turkestanicum. Taxonomy (NCBI): domain Eukaryota; kingdom Metazoa; phylum Platyhelminthes; class Trematoda; order Strigeidida; family Schistosomatidae; genus Schistosoma; species Schistosoma turkestanicum. The sequence continues at coordinate 37,999,689 of OX103974.1, read as the reverse complement.
CTATGGCGGTCGGTATTCGATAGAATTCCTAAACTTCGTATACTGCTCGTCCTGATAACCGTTACTAGAAAACTATGAAGCGCTAAAGCAAAGTAGAACAGGCAAGTGATCCAACTCAACGTATTAAAGCATGACTGAGTATTTATAGTCATATAAAAATGAGCCAGACACATGCAATAAGCCAACTAAGCGGCACACACACTTGAATAAGAACAACCAAGATATAAGGAAAAAATGGTACAGTTGCAAGACGTGTGGATAAATCGAGAAGAATGGATTAGTTAGTTTGTTCAAAATGTGGGACAAGCCCGATGGGTGTGGCATAAAAGTACACACACTACAATATGTACTTTGAGTCTAAATGTACATTTCAATTTTAATCCCTAGCTCGGGTTACCATTTCCTAACTTTAAATTTAAACACCAAGACCTTAAAATTCTTACTCCAGCTGTAAGTATCAATTAATGTATTTTTTCACTTAAATTAACCAAATCAAACTAAAGAATTATGAAGAACCGAGAAACCTAAAGGGAGATAAGGAATGTATGCACCATTTGCTCCACTGCAAACAGTTTCGAGCTATACCATTCAAAGTCTCTAACGATTGGTTACGATCAGTCAGTCAGTCAGATGCAACGTAGAACTTCGTACGTAAGTACATCAGTTCATGTTGCCATACCACATCAGCACAGAGATGTAATTGTCAATTCAAATCCAATAGTAGAAGAGGTAGTAAATGTATTAGAAGTGATCGGAACGGTTAGGGTTATAAAATATTATTCAAGAAGTAAGATTCAGTGAGATAAGTTTAGAAAGTCGAAACTAGAGGTGTTGAAGAATCCAGAAGATTGGGATTTGAGAGAACACAAAGAATAAATGCACCAGCGCCATTGCGAACGATTTTAAGCCATGTCATTCAGGGTCTCTAACCATCACTTATTATCATCTCGCGGACCCCAACCAGGTAGTCAACAATTACCTACATGACACAGTCCACTTGTCAATGACTACATGGATTTCTGCCATGTTTTGGTTTGGCCGCCCCTAACTTTCTTCCAACCTACTCCTACACTACGAAACAAACCTCGTCGAGGCATTCGGTGGTTAGGCATACACAACGCATGTCCCAACCACCTCAACTGATGAAGTTTCATTACTTCATCTATTGATCTGCCATTCTTACCTAGCACCCGTGTCCTAATAACAGCGTTGCTCACTCGTGTGTCCCAGGATATACGAGCAATGCTTCGAAGACACCTATGATCGAAAACCAATAACCAACGAATATCTTCTACTCTTAACGGCCATGTTTCACAGCCATAAAGTAAGACGGAGCGAACTACTGCACAGTACACTCGTCCTTTAGTCTACGCCATAAGTGACGCAGGTTGGCAAAAGCCGATCGAGCCTTCTGTATCCTAGCTGAGATTTCGATAATATTACAAGGTTACGATAACACTGCATAAAACTTAATCAACTAGTATATATACTTATGAGCATCACTCAGTTTAAATGTCAACAACTTCATTGACTGATACCCTGTCTTGATTTGGCCACCATTAGCTTACTTTTAAACCTATTGACACACTACTAGACAATATCACACATCTCAATCGATGAAGACACTCATTATCTCAACTACCAACTTATCATACTAATTAAATAAATAACTCAGAAATAAAGAATAAAACTGTTACAATTTTCATTCATATAGTTAGTCTCAACCAAATATAATCTATGCCGCCGCCATGGTAACCGAGTTCATCACTCACCACTACCTTTGTTTTTATCTTTCTTCTTTATCCAAATTTTTTGTTTGCTTGTTTAACTAGGTACGTAGGTAGGTAACCTTGGTAAACATTTTAATTTGATTTTATCTGTCAACTAGTATTTATTCACTCATTATAATACCATCAATTACGGTTTATATTCTTGTTACAAGTTTTCTTTTCGTATGAATGATGAATAATAATTTTATCAGTATTTAATTAAATGTTTACTTGTCTACAAATAAACACAATTAACTCATCTGATTTTCAGTCATTCTTCTTCTTATTATTATTATCAGTGTGACTAATTATCAAATTAGAGTCAGTCAGTTAAAACATAGAACTTCGTACGTACCGTACATCAGGTTAAGTTGCCATACCATGGTAGCACAGAGATGCAATTGCTGATTCAAATCCCATAATGGTAAAGGTAGTAGAGGTGCGAGTGTGGTGTGAGCTACTTATAAGTAGTATATGACGTGAGTGTCAACGTAATGTCCGGCAGCGGAAGATGGGGGAAGATCAAGAAAGGAAGAGTTAGAACACAATCGAATTTGTATGAAACGCATGAATAGTGACAATGGATTGATGTTTTGTAACAGGAACAGTCCAGTTCGATATAATGAACTGATATTTTGCAAATTAACGATTTACGGTATGGTTTTCCGATTTTGCTGAGTAACTCTGTAATTTTTGTTACATACAATTTGGTTGCCCCACCTGTGTTCTCCTTCACTACACGAGTAGTAACCGGAGAGATCACGGTTCGAATAAGTATAAGCCAGTGAAATAGATTCGAGACGAGAAAGGTGAAGGTAATGAGGGAGTAAACACAGAATTAATGCACCTGCGCCACTGCAAACGATTTTGAGCCATGTCATTTCAAGATCTCTAACCATCAGTTACTATCATCTCGCGAGCCGCAGTCAGATACTCTACATCTACCAACACAGCTTAGTCTACTTGTCAGTGACTTCATGGATTTGTTCTATGTTTTGGTTCGACTGACCCTAGCTTTCTTCCAACCTATTCCAACACCACGAAACATCGCTCGCCTAGGCAGAATTTAATCAGCTACAACTTCGCACTTCGTGCATACGTAATGACGTACGTATGCAGTAATAGAGAAGATAAGGGTTCGAAAATATGGTTCGAGAGGTATAATCCAATGAAATAAATTTAACGAGTGAGAAGAAATCGGTCATGAGGAATTGAGAAGGTTAGAATTTGGACAAAGACAAAGAATGGGTGCGTCTGCGCCATGGCAAACGATTTTAGGCCATGTTATTCACAGTCTCTAACCATCGGTTCTTAATCATCTCGCAGACCCCAACTAGGTAGCCCCTACACCTACTAACA
>OX103974.1:37902262-37996068 GCA_944470395.2 Schistosoma turkestanicum | reverse complement strand
TCACATCTAATTCATTTAGATTAAGATAAATTTGTAGATTTTTTAAAATGAAGTAAGTTTTTCGGCCAAACAGTTTATAGGATAAAAGGAATTCAATCTATTTTGAGGTTAATTATCAGTTTGGAAGGTGGTTTAAAAAAACCGGTTGATAGTATATTTTTTGTAAAGAAAATGTATACACCATCAGTGTAAAATCCATTTTTTGAAGGTTTTTGTTTGTGAAAATCCCTTCATGTATACATTTGTAATTCGTTTTTATTGATTCCTTCAGTTGTACATTTCGTTAATCTGTCCGATTAGATTTTGAGATGATAATATTCGTATTTTATTATAGTCTCTATTTCTTCTGCCTTTACTGAGTTTCTATGTTTCTTTCTGAACTGCATTTATGTTGTTTAGGCTGACACTTGGTCATGACTACAGCCATATTGATTTGTTCCTCTTCTGATTGTGTTGCCTGCTTTGACTGGAATTGTGCATTTTGATTATGAATTGAAGTACTCTTCCAGAATAGGAAACACTCTGTGTTATAAAGCAACCAAATATTATCTTTTGAATGAATCTGATCTATCCAGGTGGGATAGAATATTATTTATTTGAAAAATTGAACAATTATTGGTGGAATAACTGAGTGGTAATATTTGTTTAAGTAATGATGTATATTTATATTTATGATGAATATTAGGACCGTCATTTACCCAAATCACTTGTTTTGGTTTCAACGGGGCAATAGCGCGTGACTAAACTACCTAGACAGTTACTCTTCAGACGAAACCTCACTTTAGATTCTACAATCAGATTGGATGTCATCGAAACCTTCATGAGAATTGAGCCACTGTTTCGTACTAGTATGACCACTCTTAGTTGAGCGGTCAGCTACAGTCCAAAAAGAAGTCCGATGATCTAGAATTGTCATGTTTTAGGACAAATCAAAAAGCCGATTGTTAGAGTTGATAATAACACATATTATACTAAGGTAACATTAAATTGTTTCAGGCTACTTGTATTGTGATTGATTGCCGTATGTAAATAGCAAATTTAAATTCAAACATCTCAAATTTTACATAAAACCATCATCCAAAGAACATTTATCATATAAAATACCGTACAAATAAAGATGGTATTTTCTTGAAGATAAATTTTAAAAGTTACGGATCCTTCAATAGTGAATTCTGAAGAGCATTGTTTTACAGTGATTTATGACTACATTGAAAAGTCTAAACCAGGTTTTTTCTTATAACTGTGTCTACTAGAATCTACAAATACTACTAATGTTCTACTATAAGGCCCTAATAAGTAGTATGATTTTTTGTCTCTAATAAAATAGTTATCCATTCTTGTGCGCAATAGAAAACTAACCAAAGTTACAAATATGTAGCAATGGATTTCAGTTTTCAACCTCCACTAACCTAAATTCAGTTTTGTAATGAAAAGTTATTCCAATTTTATGGATATTCTAACTCCACCTGGAGCCCTTCTAGGGTTACTGCCGGTCTCAAGCACGCATAAACAAGGAGAGTTGGGCATGACGCTACCAAGCCCATCCCGTAGAAATTTAGTTCGCCGGTCGGTGGCCTATGCCACATTAGGGTTAACAGGCGTTAGTAAGTGAGTAAATAAGTAAGTTAGGATATTCCATATATGTGGGCAGTATGTTGAAGAAAGTATAAAATAGTTTCATTTCTAAGTCATGCTCTCAAAAATCGATTATTTTGAGCCTAAATAAATCAGACTAATCAAAGGATTACATCATGGTACGATTCCATGTATACAGAGTCTTTAGTAAACAATTATCAGTGAAAATGTTGGCAAGAAATAGTGTGTGAAATTCTGTAAGAGACTTGTTACATTAAATAACCAGAAAGATAACAATAACAAATTGCACAGCATAAATTTTCGAATATTTCATCAAACTTATTTATAGGATTTGAACAATTTAAATATTTTGATTATTTTATAATTAGGTTTGTTTTAATCAATTAATATTGATTGACAAATATTACGTAACATTTTCTACAAAGTATTATCTTGTTCGCTTCACAATACACAATGATAATCTCTTATTCAGTATTATGTACAAGAAATTACATGAACGTTGTTTATTGAACAGAGCTGACTAAGTTCTATCGATCAATATTCAATATAGTAGTCATCAGGCTAAATTACTTGATTCAATTCAATAACTACTCTAACACAAATAGTTAGCTGATCATTTTAATTACTACCAATGATGTAATACCCGAAATGATGACTGAAAAAGAAGTAGTTACAAAAAGTTATGTTCGTTCTTTTTTTCGAAAAATGAACATTTAATTTTTTTAAGAATAATTTTAATGCCCTCTACTTTACTCAAAATATCTCAAAAAAAAGAAACACATTTGATTATAGGTGTGGTTGAATTACAAGTGTGTTGTACACATCTTACTGTAAATAAATAACTGATGAATATTATATCTTGGTTTAAATGAATTTTTAATTGTGCTACTCAAATTTGTAATTCATTTGAATTACCCGCCTATTGTTTTTAAATGAAAATGATTTATCTAAACAAAGTATTCATCATGTATCCTTGATAACTCATCAAAAATAAGGTCAATACAGTTTACTAACTACATCTTAGTAATAAACTTGACTTTTGGTAGTGTATTTTGTTGTAAATATAGAACAGACAAAAAAGTCAAAGTTAGAAGGAAGGTGGACTAGTTTTGAAAAAATTAAAAATGATGGGGAAAAAAGAGCTGCATTTTAAATCAACAAACAAAAATGATACTTTATTCAAGTAAACAAGTTAAGAATGATTGAACCGCACCAAGATTGTGAGTTTGGAAAGCTAACTAACTAGCTAGGTAAAAGTATACTATACTGACGATCTTGGGTGAATCAATCAAAGTTAAAATTAGCCCTCCAAATTAATTTTTCAAAAAATACATGTCTGTACTAGACTGATATAATGTGTTAAAATACTTGGTGCAGTTCAGTACACAGTCAAAGGTGTTTTTGTAGCTGGATAAGTATTCGTTCACTTTAACTGGTGACTCTAAATCACAATCTCAAGCTTCTAAAGCTTTTCAGACAAAACGCTTGCAAGGCACCATTTAATTGTAGATGATGTTAGACTGTGATCAATACACCTTAAACCAAATTCGTAACATAACTCTAGTCTTATCCCTATTATTTAACCCTAACATCTTACCTTCTAGTTGATGATGAAAATCAAATAGGATTTTTTTTAATTACTCCTGTAACTTGCAAAGGAGCATAGGCCACCAAATGCTGGTCGGCTTTCATCATAAGGCGTCATAACTCTTCCAAACGAAGACCTTCTAACTCTCAGGGCAAAATTTAAGTGGTTAGTTAGTCTTCTGTGGGACAGGGTCGCTAATTCCATGCCTAACTCTACTCTTTTGTCCGGGCTTCGGACCGGTTGTAGCGCCAGAGGGTTTCCAGGTGGAGTGTTATCGGATTATAAACTTAACTAATAATATTAGCGAAACTCTTCTTGTGTAAACTTAACGAGCTAATAATGCTTGCCACTCTATGACACTATCAATGCAAACTGTAAAAGATTTTCATTGCTATACGTGAAGACTGACTTACATTCCCCAGATAGGAAGACTGGTGTTAGGTGAAGTTTTTAGAAAACGAACAGTTTAAATTCCATCAAATGATTGGTAAGTCCGGTTAAAAAGATGATTTCTCAGTGCAATGCAACTTTTATTTCTAGTGTGATATTTGACATTGATTATATATTTCCTATTGTGTTGAATTATTCAGTTTTATATCAATATCTTGAAACAATAATAACCGATTATCGCATCTTTCCTAATTTCTTCTTAGCTGGAATCAACTTTGTTTTCGCCCACAATTGTCACTGTTAGATGCTTTCTCATAGTCGAAAAATTCGATAAGCAGTAGTCAGTCCCATCCAATCGATTGTTGTATAATGAGCCGTAGTGTCACGATTTGGTCAGTACATGATCGATCTTTATAGAGTCTAGCTCGTTGATCTCGTGGTAAAGCTTCGACTGTATCTTATATTCTGTTCAACAACATTCTGTTGAAGAATTTTCTTAGTACTAATAGTAAAGTGATGCCTATGTAGTTCTCGAACTTCACTTCCCTGCCTGGAGACCTTCTGGGTTTTAATGACGATCCCAAGACAGAATATAAGGAGTGTTGAGCATGGGATTAGTAACCTTATCCCGTAGAAAACTAACTTTCTAAAAATACGCCAACCAGATATAAAACCGGTGTCAGGCAAGGTTGCTTACTCTCACCCTTTCTCTTTCTCCTGGTGATCGACTGGATTATTAGGACGTCAGCATCTTAACGAAAGCACGGCATTCAGTGGACAGCTAGGACGCAGCTGGAAGATCTGGACTTCGCATATGACCTGGCTCTTCTATCTCACACGCAAAAACAAATGCAAGAAAAGACGACCAGTGTAGCAGCACCTTCTGCAGAGCAGCAGTAGGTTTCAACATACATGAAGGAAAAAGTAAGATTCTACGATACAACACAACATGTGCCAATCAAATCACTCTTGATGGAGATGCCTTGGAGCACGTTAACACCTTTACACATCATGGCAGCGTCAACGACAACCAAAGTGGATCCGATGCAGATTTGAGGGAGCGTGCCGGCAAAGTAAGGGATGCATTTTTACAACTGGAAAATATCTGGAACTCCAAACAAATATCAGTCAACACAAAAACAGGATTTTCACTACAAATGTCAAGACAGTTCCATTGTATGGAGCGGAAACTTGGAGAACTACCAAAGTCACCATCCAGAAGATACAAGTATTTATGAACAGATGTCTACGAAAAATATTTCGGATTCGTTGGCTAGACACTATCAGCAAAAACTTAATGTAGGAGAAAACAAACGAGATTCCAGTGGAGGAGGAGGAAATCAGGAAGAAGTGGTGGAAGTGGATAGGACACACACTACGAAAAGCGCCTAAGTGTATCACAAGATAAGCCCTCACATGGAACCCTCAAGGCAAAAGGAAAAGAGGAAAACATTACGCCGAGAAATAGAGAAAGACAAGAGAAGAATGAACAAAAATTGGAAAGAACTAGAAAGGGAAGCCCATGACAGAGTTGGCTGGAGAAAACTGGTCGACGGCCTATGCTCGAATGGCACTTAACAGGCGTAAGTAAGTAAGTAAGTAAGTAAGCTATGAAACCAAGATTTTAGCAGTATTATCTGAAAGACTGATACCTTTCCTACATTTCATTTTTGGCTGACTAACTTTCTTCAATTTCATCTAATAACTATTAGTATTAACAAAACATTTTTTGTTCCCAGAACAGATAAATAAGCAAATAAACAAGTCCAAATAACAGATCATTATTCTTTTGAAATTTAACTCATAAATAATAATAAATTTAGAATTAATCTGTTAAAATAAACACATCAGTTTTTCAATGATGCATGACCGAAACACTAGTGATCATATTGATTGTTGAAGAGAATAGATAGAAAAAAGAACTGAACAAATTTCTAATCGATTAAGCATATAATTTTAACATTTTTTTACTCTAACAAATCACATGGTAGAAGAATATTGTACTACAGGGGTTAAAATGTACTCGTGCATTGTTGAAAAATGTTATTCAGTAGTTGAGTTACTCGAAAATTAATCATAGTCAATTCACAAATATATAGAGGAAATAGTTATGAAGTAGGTTGTAGATGGTTATAGATGGCACTATATTCCTTCAGAAATGCATTAACAAAGCTTTAAATGGGTTTCATCGGACAGCACTAAATCAATCACATCCGCATCAATAAAAGCTCAAAAAGACCATGTAAGATGTGAGGAAAGAAAAAAAGGAGGAATAAACATTACGGAATTTAAGTACTGTCTTTTCTCGGGAAACTGACAAGTTCAAGCATTGATAAACCTGTGAGACATCCAAGAGGGTACATACAAACTTTCCTATGGCAGCTATACCTTCAACGATGGAAGAATTTATCGTGACCAATCGAAAAATCGGGTATCAAGGCACTAGGACTAGATGACATACGAGCTAGAGGTCTGAAATCAGACGAAGAAGTAACTGCAAGATTTGGGAGAGAGAACAAGTACCAACAGACTGGTAGTTGACTGGATTATGAAAACCCGGATATCTCAGAGAAAGCACGGAATAAAGTGGATAGCTTGGATGCAGCTAGATGATTTGGATTTCGTAGATGACCTAGCTTTTCTAGCCCATACACAACAACCAATGCAGGTGAAGATGGTCAATGCAGCAGCGGTTTCTCCAGTAGTAGGTCTCATCATGCACAAGGGAAAAAACAAGATCCTGAAAAACAATGCTGTGAATACCAGCCAAAGCACACTAGATAGAGAAGCTCTGAAAGTGATTAAAACTTCTACGTATCAATACCATCACTCAAAACATTCACAAGATACTGCTCAGCCGTTGGCTAGACACCATCAGCCATAATCTGTTATGGCTGAGAAGAAACCAGATTGCAGATGAGGAAAAAATTAGGAAGGAGCTCTGGAGCTGGATAGGAAATATTTTATGGAAATCAAGCAAGTACGTCACGAGGGAAGCTCCAACCTGGGATTCTCAGGGCTGAAGGGAAGGGGGGCAGACCTAAGAACACACTGCGCCTAGAATCAGAGGCAGACATGAAAGTAATGAGTATCTATTGGAAAAACTGAAATGGAGAGCATAGGACACAGTTCGTTTGAGAATCCTGATTGGCAGCTTATGTTTTACGAAGAGTGACAGGCAGATATAAATAAGAGAATCGGAATAGTAATGGAATATTACAAACGGTAATTAAATTTAACTAAGTAATTCTTGAAAAATAGTTTTATATAAACGACATTAATTAAAAAATCACTAATTTATTTTAGGTATTAATTTTTAGCTTTCCAGTTTTCGAGAACAAGGCACATGATTTGGAAAATACTTTATACATAGTTTAAGAGTACAATTTATCTCAATCAGAATGTCAGCTAGAGAATTCAATTTTCAACTATCTAAATTTTGCATATGGCTGTAAATTCCTATAGAAGATGAAAGTGGAGGGCAAATCATTGAGTTAATATTCAAGTTGTAAGTTTACTGACCGTTAACTTATAACTGGTTTTGCCCGTACTACCCCATCAGTTCATTCATTGGAAATAATCACTAGCTAGCTTAACATCACATCACAAACAATCATTAATACACAACTGTTTTCAAATTGTACATTTGCACATATCTAGTATCAAGAATATCTTTTTAAAAGGTGAACTTTCAGTTGAATTGAAGTTGACCTGACAAATAGTGAGAACTAGGTAACACTTGGTAGCTCTGTTGTTATGATTTAGAGCTAATAAATGAGGTGTAGTGACCAGTGAAGTTTGACCCTGTGCGGGTACGAAGCAGTGCTCATCGAAGACAGTGGATAAAGTTGCACAAGATCGTTGATTGACCGAAGTTAGATATTAACACCGTTGTGTGGTGGCTCAGGGGTGTAGAGGGTAGGTGTTCACTCGCAAGACCAAAGGTCCTGAGATCGAATTCTGTGAGGTGCAGACTTCGTGGATGCGCACTGCTGATGAGTCCCACTCCAGTACGAAACGTCCGCCTTTCAGTGCTTTCAGGTTTCTAATGGTGGTTGAATCATGGTTTCAAAAACAAATACTAACTCAGCAATTTCCATAACCCACATAATGTTAATCAATAATAGCCAATTTGATCTTGATGTTTTCCGTAATGGTGATTAGAAGAAAACCTTGAACCTAAGTTATGATCTAACACTGAACATTAGGCATCAGTTCAGTATTCCAATAGTACTGCTTTTATCTGCTACACTGTTAGAATCATTTTTAATTTAACAGAGGCATCAGTTTCATCTAAGTTGTACTGTGGGAAAGAACAAACCAGATCTCAGTGTTGGAAGAAAGCACCCAACTGCATCACAAGACAAGTCCTAACCTAGAATCATCAAGGCCAAAAGAAAAGCGGAAGGCTAAAGAACACACTACGCCGAGAAATAGAGAAATACATGAGAAGAATGAACAAACATTGGACAGAACTGGAGAGGGATGCCCAGGACAGAGTTGTTTGGAGAAAACTGGTGTGCGGCCTATGCTCCATTGTGGGGTAACAGGCGTAAGTAAGTAAGTAAGTAAGTAATCACAATAAAACATAAAAATTTTTTATTGTCATACAATTTAATTGTTCATTACCAGTTTGTTTAACAAACTACACTAATAAAATGTATTTCAAATTGTACTGCATAAATTTATGATCATCTTACAACAATTTAATAGAATACTAGTCATTTAGCTAACATATTATTGACTAATTACTATGGTTTTATATACAGAAGATAGATAGAGACCACATTACTTACTACTAACCTGTCATAAAGATCATTTTCCTTTTTTGGCAATAATCATTTTGGAAAATAAATATAAACGCCCAAAAAATTATCTGACTCATTTAAGAAGTAATTAATTAGATGTTAGGAGTGGGGGATAAAAAAGTAACGATGTCATTCAATTTTGGAAAACTTTTATTACACTTAGTTTGCTCTTTTTTGAATACAGTACACGTTTTAACAACAACAACAACAAAAACATTGAACATTTATTGTTCAATTGTCAACTGAACATCAATACTAATTAAAACAAATTGGATTTTTAATAACATAAATATCATCAACTTTGAAGATATTTGAAGTAAAAGTATTTCATGCGAAATTAGATGATGTATTCAACTTATTTTTTGAAACCAAGAATCGATCAATGTTAGATCACTATTAGAAACCTGGAAGCACTGGACGGCAGTTTCGTCCTGGTATGGGACTACTCAGCAGTACGCATCCAGCATCTCGCAGGGTTCGAACCCAGGACCTTCGGTATTATGCGCGAACGCCCTAACCGTTAGACCACTGAGCCGGTATCCAACGGTGTTAATGGCTAACATTGATCGATTCATGATTTCAAGAATGTGTAACTTAACAATCTTCACAACCCCGTATTCAACTTAGACAGAAATTGTAAATTTCTTGTGACTATTGATTTAAAGTAAATTTGAACATTGAAAAAACGTTGCCAAAAACTAAACAAAACTAATCATTTATGTTTGTTTCTATAAAGATTTTGTGTTAATTTTTTGGATATTTTTGGTGTAGATTGATTTTTATAGCTTTGAGATGACAAATATGTGGTTACTTAGAAATGAAATTTAAAAAGAAGATAGCGTTGAACAAGTGTTTTGTTTTAATCCGATAATTCAGAACAGCGTTCATTTAAAATAATGAAGTTTTGAATTAAATCCCGATGTATTGATCAGAAGATATGATAAGCTCTACTAGGTAAAGACAGTCTAAATTTGATTTCAAGTTTACTTTCGAGTGTATATTAGTGAGTAACATAAAAGACATTTAGTATGATCACAAAATGATCTCATTTTATGATAAAAATTATCTCCAATATTTCAGAACAAACCGAACGATATATCCATGAACAGTATGTACAAGTATAATTCTTTGGCATTTCATTTATCGATTAAAATTTTTGGATACCCTAAACGGTTAATTTAGTATCGAGACAATCCTCCTCAAAGGATGAATATGTACCAAACTGAATCAGATCAACATTCAGTCGTTCAGTAACATGTGAAGTTTCATTTATTCAAGTTTTCAATGCATAATATGCTGTGTTGTAAGTGTCTCAGCGCCAAAAATATGTTTTATAGCCAATATACTATAAGTAGGAAAAGTTGGATTATTGAATTGAAGACGTGTTCACTATTAATTTAGTAATAATGTATTAACTTAACTCCCCCTGGAGTCCCTTTGAGGACACTGGATAAAGGAGGAAGTTTGAGGCATAGGATTAGCGACCCCATCACGTAGAGTAGTAACTCGCCGGAAAAAAACGCTAACCAGTAATGTGGTAATTTACTTTTCAACCTCATTACGCTAACCATACTTTTGCTCAGACTAGCGACGAAAGATAGTAGCTCTGTAAGCGTGTCACAACGATATATCATATCATATACAGCTGGATATATGAAACACAATTCAAAATTGTAATCTACTTATTCCTAGATGACTAATTCAAGTATGAAGTCATCCAGACACCACTGAACACTGAATATATGTTCTCAAGAAACATGTATACGTCAATACATGATTAGATGATGTAGAGTGACAACATGAAACAATTTCCAATTGAACTGAAGATACTCATTAAAGCCAAAATGCAAAACATGTCATATGGATGGATCACTTACCAATTAGAAATAAATGTTGTTGTGAATATTTGACAAAAACTTGAATAAAAACGTATCATCCATAGAAAATATAATAAATATATTGGTAAAAAACCATATTGAATCCAACCAATTTGTCGAAAATCCAAACACCCAGTTGATTTTAAACGAATTGGTTCAACTAGGAAGTGGAAAAAAAAGAGGAACAAGTAAATATGATAGGAAAATGTATGTTTAGGCAAAACTGTGAAATGTTTTTTTAAGTCGCTGCGTTGAATTCGAAATATGGTTCACCGTTTTAGTGACCCGTTAACTGACTCCTTTTTGTACGGGCAGTCGAGTATGCGACGAAATAAATCTTCCCCTCCATTTCCGTATATCAAGGCGAACCCTGTTTATGCGACGGCGGTAATAAGAAGCCGATTACAGATTCATTTGGATGAATTCACTTCATGCATTCATTTAGGCAGACAGACATAAGAAAGTATCGCGAGCGAGCAAAGGGAAGCGAATTGGAGAAGGGGAGTGAGTCAACCGAATGCATTGAGGTCTGACCAATTATTTATAGTTAAGCCAGATATGCAATAACCAAAGTACGTATCCACATATGCACTCAAGTAGGAACAACCAAGATAGTAAGCAAACAAATGACATGATCAAAAGACGTCTGAGTAAATTCAGAGTTCGCCCTGAGAGCTTGACAAATTAGTACACACCACAAATGATATTGACAGAAATAATACACTGTAATTTTCAACACTAATTAAGCATCTATAATTGAAGATTTGTATTTCGATGCGCTTAGAACTTGTTAACATACAATTTACTTCTAGAAGGTTGACAAAACTATTCCAGTAAACGTTCACTTTAAAAGTTAAAATGTTATTTTATTACTTACGGGATTAAGATAATCTGATAGTTATTGATCTCGATTTAACTTTCCGTATTTATCATGATAAAATACAACTTCTGTTATAGTTATTTACAATAATCGGGTTATCACTGGTTAACAAGATATACACAAGAAATGATTTAGATGTGTCATTGGGTCATGTGTTAAGGTTATAGTCCTTCAGCTACGAATGAGTTGGTTTCTACATTTAATTTGTCTCAGGTTCTTTTGAGTGACTTATTTAACTTTTAATTGTCACGTTTGTATGGATTCGTCTGCTTGAGCGTTGATGTTAGTGGCTTAAACAATTCAGTGACTCATTCGTTATCCAACTCATTCGCTCGCTAGCTCGCTCCTTGGCATTCCATTTCATTTTGCTTACGCTTCATTTGCCGGTGGTTTTGTGACCGATGTGTTGTGAGATAATAAACGTCATCAACACTTTGTACTCATCTTTTGATTTGCATACATCATTGGATGTTATATAGTAACAGTTGTCCAGACGAGCAGTAGACAATGTTTACGGATTAAATCGAATACTAACCGCCAAAAGGTGTTTCAAGTATGGTATGTTCATTTATAGTTACGACAGTCAAATCAGTCTCTTAATGTCAGTCATTCAAACAACAACAATAAAGAATTTCGTAAATACGTAAATCAGTTCAAGTTGCCATAGCACATTAGCACAGAGATGTAAATGTCACTTCAGATTCCATAGAAGTAAAGGTAGAAGATGTATTAGCAGTAATCGTAAAGATTAGGGTTCCAACATACTATTCAAGAGGAAGAATCTAGTGAAATAAACGTGAAAAGAAAAAGATATAGTGATGTGGAACTCTGAAAGTTAGGACTTGAAAGAACACAAAGAATAAATGCACCTGAGCCAGTGCAAACGGCTTTGAGTGTAATAATTCCTTCTGCATACGTAAGCCGATCGGTTGGTCAATCAGTCAGTTACAACGCAGAACTTCGTGAATAAGTATATCAGTTTAAGTTGCCAAACCACATTATCACAAAGATGTAATTGTCATTTCAAATCCAATAGTAGTAGAGGAATTCCAAAGGTTAAGATTTGAGAGAACACGAAGGGTGAACGCTCCTGCAAACGGTTTTAAGTAACGTCATTCAGGGTCTCTAACTATCGATTACTGTCATGTCGTGGACCCCAACCAAGTATTTGACACTTAACAACATGGCTTATTCGAGTTGTCGGTGGCTTCATGGATTTCTGCCATGTTTTCGTTTGGCCATCCATAGCTTTCGTCCAACCTATTCCCACATCGCAAAGCATGGCTTGACAAGACTGTCGGTGGTTAGGCATACGCAACACATGTCCCAACCACCTCAACTGATGAAGTTTCATTACTTCATCTATTGATCCACCACTCTTACCTAAGACCCGTTTCCTAACGACAGCATTTCTTACTCGGTTGTCCCATGATGCACGAGCAATGCTTCGGAGACACCTATAATCGTAAACCAGCAACCTACGAATATCTTCTACTCTTACTAGCCATGTTTCACAGCCATAAAGTAGGAGAGAGCGAACTGATGGACAGTACACTCGTCCTTTGATTAGCAAACGGATATCTCATCTACGCCTTAAGTGATGCAAGTCGGCGAAAGCCAATCGAGCCTTCTGTCTCCATGCTGAGATTTCGTCAGTCACCAGGCCATCTGCACTGATGAGACTCCCAAGATAAGTAAAGTGGTCAACATGCTCAACTGCTTCACTCTCTAATCTCTTAATGTAGATACAAAAAGTTGACAGCTTCCAAAAAAAACACAAACAGTAAGACTAAAAAATGGGTGGTAAAAACCTTATTTATTCAATAAGTTATATCTTACTTGTTGGATTCATCGATCGATCATTGTTAGACAGCCATTAGGAACCTGGAACCTATGGACGGCCATTTCGTCCTGGTATGGGACTAATTATCAGTGCGCATTCACGACTTCTGCACCTCACAGGATTCAAACCCAAGACCTTCAGTCTTGCGCGCGAATGCCTAACCTCTGAACGTGCATGAGCACTGCTGATAAGTCCCATACCAGGACGAAACAGCCGTCCATTGGTTACAGCTTCTCATGGTGGTCTAACAATGATAGATTGATGATTTCAACATGTCTTATTTTCCAAAATTCTACTTATGATTGGTCAATTATGTAAAATTTGAATTGTTTAGAATGAACTTTTCAAAGCAAAAGGAATGTCAACAGAACAGATGAAACGTAAATTACAATTTTAAAATTCATTATCGTTTTTTTCTAATTTCCCATCTAATAAACTGTCAGCATATGTTTAAGGTAAATCCCCTATGACAGTTATCAATAAATAGGTTGGAATCCATTTCTTCCACACTGTCAAATCATCGTTACATTGAAAATAAAACGTCAAACATTTCTACTTGTGTAACACTGACAAGTCAGTAGTGAATAGCCAACCATAGAGAATGAAAAAAAAAGAAAACTGGCGGACGTCCATGGATTGCGATAATCCAGAATGATAATTATTGATTGATAACTAACTGTTCAGTAGACATTTGAGTAGTGCGTTAAAATCAATCATAGTGGTATAATATTAATAATAATAATAATAATAATAATAATAATAATAATAATAATAATAATTATGTCTCAGATTATAACAATGATTGACACTTGATTAGAAGTATCATCCTGCTTGGATGAGTGTAGATAAATCTTGCGCTTTGAATAGTAGTTACTTAACTTAAAACAAAACTTATAGGCGTGGCTTCCTGTATCCAAATATATATATATATTCATTCATATTCTTTAAGAGTAAGGAGGAAGTCTGACGTATGTGAGAAAATTTTGAATTGTGTAGTGGCTTCAGTAGTTTATATAAACATTGCATTAACGGCATGATTTCTTTTGCAAAAATTTATTTCAGACGTAATGATGTCATCAGTTTTAGTACTTAAATCAGTAACTTTGGATAATAATCTTGGAAAAGTTACTGACTTACTTACTTACTTACGCCTGTTACCCCCAATACTGCATAGACCGCCCACCAATTTTTCTCCTACCAACTCTGTCCTGGGCTTCCCTTTCCAATTCTGTCCAGTTTTTGTTCATTCCTCTCATATCTTTCTCTAATTCTCAGCGTAATGTGTTCCTTGGCATTCCTCTTTTCTTTTTGCCTTGGGGGTTCCATGTGACGGCTTGTCTTGTGACGCAGTTAGGTGCTTTCGGCAATGTGTGTCCTATCCACTTCCACCGCTTCTTCCTGATTTCCTCCTCCATTGGAATCTGGTTTGTTCTCTCCCACAGTAAGTTGTTACTGATAGTGTCTAACCAACGAATCCGAAGTATTTTGCGTAGACAACTGTTAATAAATACTTGTATTTTCTGGATGATGGCTTTCGTTGTTCGCCAAGTTTCCATTCCATACAGTAGAACTGTCTTGACATTTGTATTGAAAATCCTGATTTTGATTTTGGTTGACAATTGTTAGGAGTTTGCCGATATTTTACAACTGTAGAAATGCAGCTCTTACTTTGCCAATCCGTGCCCTCACATCTGCATCGGATCCACCTTTCTCTTCGATCATGCTGCCCAGATATGTAAACGTGTCGACCTCCTGTAAGGTATTTCCATCAAGAGTGATTTGGTTGGTTCATGTTGTGTTATATCGGACAGTCTTGCCTTTCCTTTTATGTATGTTGAGGCCTGCTTCTGCTACACTGGTCGTCTTCTCTTTCATTTCTTGTTTGGTGTGCGATAGAAAGAGCCAGATCATCTGCGAAGTCCAGATCGTCCCGCTGCGTCCTAGCTGTCCACTGAATACCGTGCTTCCTCCCCAGATGCTGATGTCTTCATCATCCAGTCGGTCACCAGGAGAAAGAGAAAGTTACTAAACTAAACATTTAAACATTATGGAATTTCAGCTTCATGTTGAGAAATAACTTGTATCGCAATTTAGATTAGATAATTATCAATCTCTCAAAAATCAATCCAAGTTGACACGAGTTGTGAGTGATGAATAAGTCACTAATTACTTATAACCAAACACTGAAACAATTAGGACACTGGTTAGTACTAACTGATCATTCAGTCATACGGAGTTGGTTGTAAGTCAGATACTGGTGGATGAGGTGAACCGCTTGTCTTGCAATGATAAATACGCCTGTCTTTGATGAATACCAACTTGTTTAGAAGTTTGTGTCAAATACATTCAAAATTTAAGTAAAACTCTGCCTGAAGCCTCTCTGAGGCTACTGCCGGTCTCAAGCCCGAATAAAGGAGAAGCGTTGGGCGCGGGGTTAGCAATCCTTATCCTATAGAAAATAAACTCACTAAATAAGAAACATGAACCAGAAAAATAAGACAACAAAATAAATCAAATTAAACTAAACTATAAAACTTACCCATAGCTAATATATGCAATATACTATATACAAATACAAAGCATAATAATCCATTTCCAATTAAAATAATCATTAATATTAATAATACCATTCCATATAATTCATTTAAACAATCTGACACCAGTACAAATAATGCTTCAATAATAAATTGTGTTGTATTTCTCCATTGACTTGTTGAATATTGTTTCAATGATGAATTTAAACAAATTACATAAATCTAATATGAATAATAAATAAAGTAGAAAATTTTTTTTTTAAAATAAACAAAAATTAAGAAACATTAAAAAATGTATAATAACAAACAATAAATACAATCATATATTACTACAAATTTCTATGAGATTAGTACATTTGTCAATTGTGAAATCTTTCGGTTGGAACTAGGGGAACTTGTTTTTTTTTTTTTGTCTATTCAAAATTGTTCATTCATTCATACTAATTGTTGTCAGTTAGAGAGAATAGTTTAAAGATTAACAATCATGTCTTTTTAAATATTTAAAATACATTGATTAGTAATGATTAGTTGAGTGATTTTCTAATACTGGAAATCTATGATTTTGAAATGGTAGTAGAGGTAAACAAAGACGGCTGACAATATATACGTTCATATGAACATCCATTTGCAGATAAACTTCACAGTATTACCTGTAGAAAATAATAGATATGATTGTAATAGAGAAAAAGTCAAATTCTCTTGTGTTGTTAGGAATATGAGGGCGAATGTCACTTTCTGGAAGGGCATTTCTTGAAGGATCTGAAAAAGAAGTTGGGTTAGTGTTGGTCTTAGAGAACTAGAAGCATGACCACAAAACCAGAGAGATAACTGCTAGAGGCTGGTCGTGCATAGCCTTTTTATGATAAGGTTTTAAGGTGTTGGCTCAACTCTCCAAAAGGGACGTTCTTGAGGTACAGTGAGGTGTGACTTTTTCGGGTTGATCTTTCCTAACTCATTCCTTCCTTGCTAGAAGGTAGCATCGTTTCAGATGCTGGTTGACCGAGGGAAACACATTACTGCTGCCAGATCCCTCTACAGTCAACAGTACGACATCGGCCACAGAACTTGAGGTGCTGCTTTTAGTCTTGCCGTTCTCCAATTGACCTGCCTGGAATTTTAGAACCTACAAGAGCTTACGTTCCAGTCAATATAACTCGGTTGGGTTATCACAATAGGCAAGTCCGGCCAATACGTCAAGGTAGCGGATACGGTCGGGATTTGTTTAGAAAATTTAGTTCTAAATAAGCTAAGAACTGTATAGTATTTCAGGGAGAATGGAAAGCGAATTTGCATTTATTAAGCTCTACAAGTTATAAACACAGAGGTAGTTAACTGTGTATTCGGGAACATTTGATCCCTTTCAGTACTCAATACATATTTAACTTATTTTCTCTTCTAAAAAAGGATGATATAGAATTCAAAACTTTCCAAACTGTTAGGTCGTCAATGTACGTAAATAATTCGATGTTAACTGTATGAAAGTCGAGTAAGTAATGCTATGTTTAGAAATCGAGTAAAAGGTAGGGATGACGGATCAATAGATGAAGTATTGAAACTTCATCGGTTGAGATAGTCGGAATATGTGTCATGAATGTCTAATTACTGACAGTCTCTACGAGTTATGTTTTGTGGTGTGGGAGTAGTTTCGAAGAAAGCTAGGACAGGCCAAAACAAAACATGGCAGAAATCCATGAAATCATGAACATGTGGACTGAGTCATGTTGCTAGATGTAGGCTGCCTGGTTGGAGTCCGCGAGACGAAAGTCACCGATGGTTAGAGACCTTGACTGACATGGTTCAAAATAGTTTGCAATGGCGCAGGTGCATCCACTCTTTGTGTTCTCTCTAATTCTAACCGTCTGAATTCCTTATCATCTCTATCTTTCTCTCTTTCTAAATTTATATCACTGAATTATACTTCTCGAATCATATCTTTGCTCCCTAATCTTCTCCATTACTGCTAATACTTCTACTATCGCTACCACTATGGAGTTCCATCTGATATTTGCGTCTCTGTGTTGATGCGGTATGGCAACCTGAACTTATGTACTGATGTACGAAGTTCTAACCATGTCAATCAATCATCCTGTGACTGTTAGACTGATGGTACTGTCATGTACAAGAAATGTCTTCAGAGATTTCTATCATCTCTTCATATGTTACATTTAAGATTCACTAAGTATGAGTTTATCTTACTCAATATACAGTTGTAATTTTTGTGTGAGAATTAGTGACATCGTTTAACTCTTAAAAAAACTTATGTAAATTGCAAAGTTTTGGAATAAATGAGACATGGTTTGAAGGTTAAATTCTTCTTTACCTACGAGGCTACCATTTCATTCATCTTATATGATCAAAAACACAATCATACACGGAAACATATTTATTATAAAAGGGGAAAAACTATACAGATTCGTTCAGTCTAACTTCACTTTATCTCATTAAGTAGCTTATTCTAAGCAAATGCCTTAAAATGCCAATTCAGTCATTGTCAATGTAATTGATGGTTACTTTGGTTACAAATTAAAATGTAACCAACCAGTTTTCAAGAATCGCTTTTTTTAATAGAAAAAAAAGTACTTTTGGCAACAATTAGTCATTCAAGTAAAAGAATGAAGTTAAAAGTTTGTTTTTGAAAAAAAAGATACATTTTATGCCTTAGAAACAATTTTAATGAAATAAATTTCATTACATAAGACTTGAAAACTAAACTGTTCAACTGTTTGATGTAGATTATATATAGCAAAGTGTGAAATATGATGTTTTCATGTGTGAGTTACGTCTGATGGATGGTATTTAAAAGGCGTACTCATTCAATATTTACGTATTCATTGACGCCTGTTACCTCTAATGGAGTATAGGCCCTCTGTGGTGCGCGCTACTTATAAGTAGTATATGACGCGAGTGTTAAAGTAATGGCAGCAGAAGATGGGGCAAGATCAAGAAAGGAAGAGTGGGAACACAATGGAATTTGTATGAAACGCATGAATAGTGAAATGTCAGACAATGGATAGATGAAGGATTGATGTTTTGCAAATTAACGGTTACAATATGGTTTTCCTATTTACTGAGTAACTCTGTAATTTTCGTTAAATACCATTCGGTTGCCCTCACCAGTGTTCTCCTTCACAACACCTCGACCAGTAAGTAGTAGGTTTTTAGCGAGTTAGCTTTCTACGGGATAGGGTTGATAACCCTATGCCCAACCTTCCTCTTTTATCCAGTGTTTGGACCCGGAAATAACGCCAGAAGGACTCCAGGCGGAGTCTAGTCATTCAGTGAGTATTTTTATATTCTTACTAATATGAGATGTAGTTATAGAGAAGAAATTAACGTAAGCATTTGTAAACAATATATCAATCTTAATTTCATCTGGCGAACAATTCCTAATCATATGTGAGATGTATTATAAAAATGCATGAAATCGTTGATCTTCGTTATTTTCTTAATAGGAAATCGGTATGAAAAACTCGGTCAATCAAATTGATATGCTTGAAACTATTACGAGTTTACCTTACTCCGTAAACGAGAGCGAAGACGAGTGATGCAGTGACACGATAAGCTATTCTAATCTGTTTGTCCCCGGCACGGCTAACTATATCAAAAGGTCTTGATAAGGCGTCGAGGTCGATAAGCACACAAATCGAGCTTATTTATGCATGAAAGAAACGTCCCCAGGAGAGCTACAAAAATAGCGTACTAAAATAATACATCAACCAATGAAAGTCAAAGATTTTCCGAGTGATTAGTCTAAGCTGAGCAGATTATCCGCGCAGACACAAAAAATCCAAAATGAGGACCTTTATCAAGTGAGTTCTGGAGATCTAACGTCCCTAGAACAAATATATATTTGTTCCAGATCAAATGAAGAGTTAGAAATGGTGATGAATGGTGTTCGATTACATTATCCGTGGGAAGATGACATACACTAATGGTTGACTTGATTTTTTGAGAGATATCTATCTGCACTAATGATTGAGTCGTGTATACATTTCGATTTAAGTTATCCAACTAAAGCATCTTATTCTTAGATTTTTTTAGTTCAGTAGCTGGTTAGTCCCAAATACAGGAAACTTGTATATATTTGAAATGGACTCGTATAGACGGCTTAACACAACCAATACTTAGATGAGTACATGACTAGTCAATAACTGGACCATTGACTGCATGGAATTCATTTACATGTCAAAAATAATTTTTAAAAATATAATACTTTCAAAATCATTATTCAAGTATTAATCAAAACGAGTTTCCTATTTACTCGTGATTAATCTGTTATATTTCAGCCAGTCAGCTACAACGTGGAACTTCGTTCGTGCTTACATTAGTTCAAGTTACCATACCACATTAGCACAGAGATGCATTTGCTAATTCAAATCCCTTTGTGGTAGAGGTAGTAGAAGTATGATCAGTAATCGAGAAGATTAGGGTTTAAAGATTTTTTCCAATTAGTATTGTCCAGTGAAATACGTTTAGAACGATGAAGATGGAGATGATGAGGAATTCGGAAGATTAGAACCTGAGAGAACGCAAAGAGTGGATGCGGCTGCGTCATTTCAAACGATATTGAGCCCTGTCAGCCAAGATCTCTAACCATCGGTTTCTATAGTCTCGCGGACCCCAACCAGCTAGTCGACACCTATCAACATGACTCAATCAATTTGTGACTGAATTCATGGTTTTGTGCCATGGCCTCTCCTAGCTTTCTTCCAACCTTCTGCCACACCACAAAACATAGCTCAGTGGAGCATCTGGAGGCTAGACATTCTTAACACCACGATAACTGACGAAAATTCAATACTTCATCAATCAGTTTGCCATTCTTACTCTCTACTCTTTTCCTGACAACCACATTGCTTATTCGATTGTTCCAGGATATACGAGAAAAGCTTCAAAGACACCTGTGACCGAATACTAATAGCCTACGAATATCTATTCCTCTAACTAGCCATGTTTCACAGCCATAAAGTAGGACGTAGCGAACTACTGCGCAGTAAACTCGTCCTTTGGCTAGCAAACAGATATCTCGCCAACGCCTTAAGTGACTCAGGTTGGCAAAAGACAATTGAGCTTTCTGTATCCATGCTTAGATTTCGTCAGTCACTAGACCATCAACACTGACGGGACTCTCAAGATAAGTAAAGCGGTCAATACACTCAACTTCTTCACTCCCTATCTGTTATATAGTTAAAACAAATCATTTAATTATATCATAACAAACAAAAAAAAAGAATAAAAATTAATTGAACTTACTAAAATAAATAAACATATGAACAGAATAATGATAAATAATACATGACTTAATAAATGACTTTGATTGAATAAATCATTTCTCCACCAATAAGCATGTTTCAAACTCATTATATGAATCCATAAACGAACAATTAGAAATAGGATCAGCACTGTGTTCGATAGAGAATTCATCAATGTTATTAAAGAAAACAAGAAAGAAAGAAAATTGAAACAACATGATAAATATTTAAATTATAAAGTTTGTAAAGTGTTTTTGTTCATTGAATAGAAATGGGTTAATGCACAATTGGAAAATAAGACCGTAGCTGCAACCTTGACGTGGTGGTCGACCCTGCCTACCAAGCTATATTGGCCGGAAAATATATTCCTGTAGGTTCTACCATGCCAGGAAGGTTGATTGCTGAGGGGTTAGACTAAAAGGAACGACTCATGGTCTGAGGGCAAAGTCGTACTGCTGACTGTATAGAGATAATGATAGAAGTAAGGTGTTTCCCTCGGACGACAAGCATCTGCAGTGGTGCTGTATTAGGAAAATGTCAACCCTAAAAATGACACACCTCACCTTACCTCACGGATTTCCGTTTGTGGCGGTAAGGCCTTCTCAACAAAAACGGAACTAACACTTGAAAAACACCTTATAAATGGGTTGGGCATGAACGGCCTCAAGAAGTTTTCCCTTGAGATCTGTATTCACGCCTCCACATCTCTAAGTCCAATGCTAATCAAACTTTGTTTTCAGGCTCCTCAAGAAACACCCTTTCACGGTGTGGACGGCTAGGAAGTGACATCCGCCGTCATACCAGTAACAGCATACGAGACCGAATTGGTCACAAATAAATTCTGATGGACCTATAAAAAGTGTTAAGAATTTGATATGGTGGAGAAAATTTATAGCTCCGCAAACAAAACATCCTACTCCACCACATTGCCAGCTATGACTTATGAGCTAACTCAAAAACTCTCAAAGACAAATCTTTAGATCAATGAGTGGGAATTGCTGTCTAACTTCAGTCGATTCTTAGTATTGTACAGTAATCTTTCAATGATTTCCGCAGACAACTGCTCCAAACTCGATGTAGTTGAATTCCTTTGGTGAGTACTTCTTGCTAACACTTGAGAGTTTTTCACTTCAATGCGCTTGAACTTATTAAGCTTAAACATTTTAAGCTTTTGGTAATTTCATCAGTACGCTGGAATTAAAGTAACATTGATGTATGAGGAACACATATTTTACAAAGTCATACTGTAGTGAACGAGAACACAGGTAGGGCAACCGAAATGTATCTAGCGAAAATTACAGAGTTACTCAGTAAAATCGGAAAACCATATCGTAAATCGTTCATTTATAAAATATCAGTTCATCATATCGAACTGGACTGTTACTGTTGCAAAACATCAATCCATTGTCACTATTCATGCGTTCCATACAAATTCCATTGTGTTCTAACTAACTCTTCCTTTCTTGATCTTCCCACTATCTTCTGCTGCCAGACATTACGTTGACACTCACGTCATATACTACTTATAAGTAGCTCACACCACAATACGAGCAAAAATAACTAATTTCATGGTATAATATTTGTCGAAAACTATTTCAGTTCATGTCATATTTTTGATAGAAGACATTTAGACAACAGCCAATACTTGTTTTAAATTGTTTTTTTTTTATTCTTAGTTCACTGGACATAAAATAACTATTTATGTATATTTATAACACGACGTGTATTGAAGTGATCACTTTCTATCGAATTTCTTATCAACATTTACAACCGTAGATATATATATATATATATATATATATATAATAGCAAAAGGGTTTATTTATGTCAGAGTTGGATAGTAGCTAGCACTGAAGACGACGACGTGCGTTACATCCTATTTCGTACTATTCTCAAGTCAGATGCACCTGCATCGAAGAGTTTATAGTCACTTGGAGACTCAAATGCATTAACGTTTGCTTCAGATGTCATCGCATTGTACATAGGAACAACTAAATTCGCAGATACATATGGATTCACCAAGTAACTTATCATTTAGTTAAGGAAGCACTACATGGCAGTACAGAAAGTGATAGTGTTACGTCTGCAGGTAAACACGTCATTTTGATATGCTTGAACTATTACGAGTTTACGTAGTCGGAAAACCAGAGCAAGTATCCGGCGACACGACATGCTACTCAGTCCGATTATCCCAACCCCCATTGAATAAAAGAAGAAAACTTGATATGAAGTAGAACCCGTATTCTACAAGCATCCAGAAAGTACGAGGTCCGAATCCAGAAGAGAATCAGGATCCTGGACTAGGTACCTGGACCCTGGTCATAAAAGGTTAGAAATATGAGTATTTATAGATTTTGGTCGAATAGGAAACAGCATCGAAGTCTGTGACATTGACAGTTAAGACGACCGATAGGAAGCAACATTTGAAGTAACATTGATAGTCAGGACAACCAATAGGAAATAACATTGGAGCACGTGACATTGATATCTAGGACGACCATAAAATTGACCAGTAGGAATTAACTGATAGAAACTGACCAATAATTCTCTTAGGATATTGGATAAATATCGTAACAGACAGACAGTAGCTCTGAATTGCATTTTTGAGTTTATCTACTAGTATACATCACATGCTATTTCTACGGTGAATTGAGGCTTTAAGAAGAACTGTTTCCGACTGACCATCGATAACATTTGGTTATATGCATTTATGTATGTTTTTGGGAAAATCTTGTGCATAACCGATTTCAACCAAACTATTATGAAATAGTTTCGAGTTACTGGTTGATTTTTTCATCAGAGAATTTCTTCTTGTCTCCTACTTGTAATACATTTAAATCGGTTTTTCTTGAGTCCTAGGCCAAACCAGTGAGTGTATGTGTTGTTCTAACTTAAGAAACAGTGTTTATAAGATGTTCAATTTTCTGAACTGACATTAAGTCTGATATAACTGGGGACTGAACTGTTCTGTTCTCAACACACAAATTAAGTATGGTATCTCATTGATGGCTAGGATAATTTCTGGTTATTCAAACCGAGGCAGGAGTTTTTTTTAGGGGTTTCACACCCCTGAACCTTTGATGTAAAGATCTTAGTCATAAGGCGCTAAGGGAGCTTTAACAGAGATCAGCCACTAGAAATAGACTTGCACGTCATATATCGCTCAAATTTCTGAGGTCCATTTACACCATTAGTTTGAGATTAGAATTTTTCAAATACATTGAATAGAAAATGTTCATCCACCGAACGGTTAGGTGTTGGATATTCACACTTTTGTTCTCTCACTTTCACAAACAAAAACATCGGTAGCAGTGCGTTCACATTGACATTACAAGTATATAATTCATATCAAATAATTAGTTAGCTAATTTGTATTTGGCTTGGTTGAAGTATAACTCTGAATCCCTCATACTGACAGAAGGTTACTTCACTGAATAACCAAGGTTCAATAATAATTTTGCATTATAGTATTATGGTGATCGTTGGTTTACGTTGAAATCATGAATGAATCATTGTCAGACCACCATCAGAAACATCAAGGAAATGTTTAGACGGCACTTTCTTCCTGGTATGGGACTCATTAGCAGTGCGCATTTACGACTCCAGCAATCCACAGGATTCGAACCTAGGACCTTCGGTTTTGCACGCGAACATTTAATATCTGTACCACTGAGCCTAAAACTAACGGTGTTAATGTCTAACTGTGATCAATTTAAGGAATTTGAGCAACCTCACCCGTTTGTCTTCGTGGTTGAACTCCACTGACCACGTCTTCTCACTAGAAGTCCAAGAATTTACTCACCAAGCTAGTCACTAGTGCGCATACTTACAGTAACTCATTTTCTGAGAACTGTTTACAGTTAACATAAAGATTAGTCAGTTTTTTCATCAATATTTCAATATTTTTCTATCTCTAATAAAACCAAAACATAATGAGTGATATTTTTTTGCAAGTTTATGACAAATTCAAGATGTAGATTTTGTTTCGCTTATAACCCTCCTCACTCACATAAATTGGCAATCAAGTGTTACTGTCTACAACGCGAACTGAATCATTATTTAAAACTAATCAAAAAACAAAGTCAACTTATCTAAAAACCTATTCTCCATGTATCTTTCTTATTCATTCAGACAGTCATATTCATTGCACCCAATAGTGCCAACATTTGGTACATGCTTTAAAAATATAGCTCTCACGTTAATATGTATACATACATACATACATACAATACAAATGTCAAGACAGTTCTACTGTATGGAGCGGAAAATTAGAGAACTGCCAAAGCCATCATCCAGAAAGTACAAGTATTTAAGAACAGTTGTCTTCGCAGAATACTTCGTATTCGTTTACCAGACACCATCAGCAACAACTTACTGTGGGAGAGAACAAACCAGATTACAGTGAAGGAGGAAATCAGGAAGAAGCGGTGCAAGTGGATAGGACACACACTACGAAAAGCACCCAACTGACTCACAAGACAAACCCTCACTTTGAGTCCTTAAGGTCAAAGAAAGAGAGGAAGGCCAAGGAATACATTACTCCGAGAAATAGAGAAAGATATAAGGGGAATGAACAAAAAAACTGGAAAGAACCCAGAAAGGGAAGCTCAGGACAGAGTAGGTTGGAGAGCACTGGTCGGCAGCCTTTACTCCATTGTGGGGTAACAGACGTAAGTAAGTAAGTAAGTTAGTGTATAAGTAAGTAAGTAGGTAAGTAAGTAAGTAAGTAAGTAGGTAAGTAAGTAAGTAAGTAAGTAAGCAAGTAAGTAAGTAAGTAAGTAAGTAAGTAAGTAAGTAAGTAAGTGATAAATTTTTATCAAGCTCAATGTCATATCATTTACTATAAAATATCTTCCAACTTTTTTTTCCTCAAATTTCAACCATTTTTACCATGTTAATTTCCTCCCTCTTTTTCGTTTTTTTCTCTCCTTTAATTCTCCCCTAAATTTTATCTTTTTTTTTATTGCCGACAAATAACACAGCAAGCAAGAAAAAAAATTAATAACTATACATTTCTTTGCACGTATACGATGTTTACCTCACCACCTAACAGCTCCCATTTTATTTTCTTCTTCTATCTCTCTACTTCGGCAATTTCTATTATTTTTTTTCTCCCACTGCTTTTCTTCAAAACCCATCATGATACTACTTTTTTTTCACATTGTAGTATATGACAATCGTTACATAGTATTTTATTGTTACTCTCAACACGTTATTGTTAATATTATTATCATCAGTACTATAGAAGACACTAGTCTCACTCAGTCTGTTAGTAGTACATTCACAACAGTGTCATATTGTAGTAGTAAAAAAACTATTAGTAGGCGAGAAAAAAAAACTAATTCACAGTAATAATGATAAACTGTATAAAATCAATAAATCTTGTTTTAACAAAACTTAGTCGTTTTTTTTTTGAAAATATCCTAATGAATATTAATTAGTGTTTTGTTTATGACGTAATAAAATATGGAAGCAGTTTTGTGTTAACTGATATTAGCTGATGTGAATTTGAGTGAAATTGAGGGCACAGGTTTCATTATTGGCTGGAAGGTACAATATGTCTCTTTTGGAGTTGGTATTCACATCGGGCGGGGGGGTTCGAACCAGGTAGGTGTTTAAATCACACTTAGCTACTGTGTTTCGAATAGCCAGTGGTGGTTTATGCAATAGGATATTGGTTATATTGAATTTTCCTATCAATCGACCGTGATTGGCATCATGTACGACCTGTTTGTGATTGCTTTGATATATATTACCTTTGGCTTGTAAGAATTATTAGCAGAAAGCGCTGATGGGCGAAGAAAAGGCAGCATTTCAGTAGCAGCAGGAGGTCTTAACATATACAAAAGGAAAAGTAAGATTCTGCGGTACAACGCGATATGTGTTAACCAAATCAAACTTGATGAAGATGTATTGGAGGATATAAAAAACCTTTATACATATCTGGGCGACTTCATCGACGAGCAAGGTGGATCTGATGCAGATGTGCAGGCGCGAGTCGGGAAAGCAGGGAGAGCATTTGTACAACTAAACACCAAAGTCAGGACTTTTAATACAAATGTCAAGACAATTCTACTATATGGAAACTTGGAGAACTACCAAAGCCATCAACCAGAAGATATAAGTGTTTATTAACAGTTGTCTATGCAAAATACTTCGGATTTTTTAGCCAGACACCATTAGCAACAACCTACTTTGGGAGAAAACAAACCAGATTGTATCAGAGGGAGAAATCAGGAAGAAGCGCCGGAAATGGATAGGACATACATTGAGGAAAGCACTAGACTGCGTCACAAGACAAGTCTTATCTTGGAATCCACAATGCCAAAGGAAAAGAGGAAGACCGGAAAACAGATTACTTTGATAAATGAAGACAGACATGAGAAGAATGAACAAAAATTAGACAGAACTGGGAAGGAAAGAGTAGGTTGTAGAATGCTGGTCGGATGGTTATACTCCATTAATGGTAACAAGCATAAGTAAGTAAGTAAAAGACACTTATTAGCAGAAGTGGATATGCTAAAAAGAGACTGATCAATTACAGTCGTAAAGCTTATTGGGAAAATTCAATTATGAGAATATTCAGTTAAAATTGAACACCTGAATGATTATTGTATTGTTATATTTATTCTATTTGTAGAGCTCAGTGTGAAGCACAAATTATCGTAGTAAGAACTGGCTATTAAGAAATTGCAGATCTCCCTTACCTGGGTGTTTCTACTTCACTTATAGAATACTGATGCGTACAGTGTAATTTCTTAACAGTGATATTATTTAATATCATGTACACATTTTAAGTTTTAATGATAAATGAACAGTTGTGAAGGTTTCTTCATGCTGACTTTATCTTCATATCAGACACTGGGTTGAAATGAGCTCGAAAACTCATTGACATTAAGGTCTTGGTCGTCGTTCAGTAGTCATTATGCTATCGGTAAAAGTAAGTCATTAGTTCAACAATAAATCGTACAGTTAAGACAGTTATCTACTATTGTACATAGTATGCTTAACCATTCGAGGATAAAACAAAGCCGAAGTTCGCTTTCTTTTTTTACGAGATTTACCAATCGTTCATTATTCATTTAACAAAAAAAGGTGAAATTTTTAACAGACTTTCAATAGAACAAATTATGATGTAAACTAACAATAGAATCTCACAAAAGTTGAACAATTGAACTCTTAGATTGACAATTGAACTTCAACATTGTATTTTTTTAAAAATCTGACAGATTTCTCATTCAAAATCAAATGAAATGAATAATACCTTATGATTGAGCAAAGATCATTCAAACATCATTTTACTTTTTAAATTATCAATGGATAAGTTTTTTTGTTTTTTCATATTGTTTAAATTTGCACAAACATACTTCATTCATTGAGATCTCTAGTGTTTTTAGGTAAAGTTAAATTATATGATTGAATCCGAGTGACAAATAAAATGACATAGTACAAATTTTTTCCAATTTTTATCCGATCAAAAGACAAAATGATATTATAGATGGATTTTACGGATACAATAGAATATTTTATATTAAAGAATTGTGAAGATTGTTGTTGATTACTGACATAATACAATCAGTTATTGTTAGACTACTATTAAAAATATGGAAGCACTGGATGACCGTTTCGTCCTTGTATGGAACTCATCAGCAGTGCGCACCCACAACAATCTCCATAACTCTATAATAAAAAGTCGTACAATCTGCTTACTAGTGACAAGCGTCATGAGGAAGTTCTCGAAGTTCTAGTGAGAATACTTGACCACTAGAGTATATAACCTTGTCAGGTGTAGGCAGTCATTACCGAAGACAATGAATGAGGCTGCTTAAAATCCTTAAATTGGTCTGAGCGAGACATTAACATCGTTGGATTCGGGCTTAGTGGTCTAGAGGATAGGCTTTCGCGTGCAAGACTGAAGGCCCTAGATTCAAATCCTGCGAGTATGGGGAGTCGTGGATGCGTATAACCGATGAGTCCCATATCATGATGAAACGGCTGTCTAGGCAGTGCTTCCAGGTTTCTAATGCTGGTCTAACAATCACTGGTTCATGATTTCAGTAATATAATAAATTAATTAAGGCTATTTAGAGTTTCTTGTGTCTTGAAATGTAAGTAGTAGGGAGATTTATCAATATAACTTTTAATCGTTGCATCTTGTAACTACACTGAGTGTTAAAAATAATTATAATTACTTTGAATAACTGTTTTATCGATTTTTTCGACTGTTCTTCTATCACCCATAGGTAACAGTGTTCTAATTATGAGTTTTGAGTGAACACTTCAGTAATAATGGAACTATGATACATCTGTTACTTCACTTAAACCAGTCGATACAGTTTTAATGGTTAAAGTTTATGAATAATGTAATACATAACTAGTAGTGTAATGAACTTAGACGTTAAGACTACAGATTATTAGCGAAATGTGTACTTTTTATCTTTGGACTTCAATTTGTAAAACAATTAGGTTATTGGCTGTCTTCTTTCACATATCTTCTAGCTTTCAAAACATTTTGATCATGCCATATATCTGTACTGGGAACTTCTCGTCATCAGTAACTTCCAAGTGACAATCTGCTTCATATTACTGATAGGTCCCATTGTGAGTAGTATACACCATAATAGCAATATTTTTCTTTAGGTCACTTTAGAAAAGATCACGTATTACTACGTTTATTTCTGCATTCTAATGGCCCTATAACGTAACCATAATCACCTGAAATAGTTTTTGAGGCAATCCTTTGTCTTATAAACGCATTATTCTTATTGTGTTGTCGTGAAAATTAGAAAAATGTCCGATCGATATTCAGGATTTTGTGCTCAGCTGTGACTTTTGACCTAAATAAAAAGAAAATCTCCTTATTTTAAACGTGATTAATTCTCTTTCACTTATACTTAAGTTTTATTCGTGTGTTTAACTGTAATCTTTAAGTCAACATTTGTTCAATCACGACAAACAGTTTCATGATGACTGACTGTATGTTGATGTCTGTAAAGTTGACATGTGTATAATATTGTAACCAGCGAGATAAATAATCTGCAATATTTGAAAAGTTGCAACTTGAAGTTAGTTTTTAACTGACTATGTTGAATAATCTAAACTTTACCAGTTTATTTTATATACAGAAATCAGTACATATCAAGTTAGTAACCAGCGACTAGCTTTGGGAGGAAAATCTCGCATTTCTAGTGAGAAGTTGTGACTAGTTGAGTTCCAGTCAGTTGTGTGTGGGGTAGTTACCAACCGAAGACGATTGGTGACGTTGCGCAATAACCTTGGACTGATCAAAGTGTGGCATTAACGCCGTTGAATGCCAACTCAAACATCTACAGGTTAAGCGTTCGCGTGCAAAACTCAAGGGTCCTGGATTCGATTCCCGAGAGCGGCAATTGTGTATACACACTACTGAAAAGTCTCATACTAGTACGAAACGGCCGCCCAGTGCTTCTGGGTTTCTTTCGGTAGTCTAACAATGATTGATTTAATGTTTTCAATGAAACTCAACTACCTTTACAACTCCATGATGAAAATTTTAATTATATAAGCTAGGAGTTGTTTTTGTGAAATAAAATTGTTATTTCAGTCAAATATTGATTCTT
Source organism: Schistosoma turkestanicum (assembly GCA_944470395.2). Lineage (NCBI taxonomy): Eukaryota > Metazoa > Platyhelminthes > Trematoda > Strigeidida > Schistosomatidae > Schistosoma > Schistosoma turkestanicum. The sequence goes on along the minus strand of OX103974.1, from coordinate 37,965,701 downwards.
TGATCATTCAAAGTTACAATTCCATGCAACATATAAATTTATTCAATTTAATTAACACTTTAAACTAGTCATCTCCATACTAACAATTTTTATTCCCTTACACAAACTATTCTAAATTTACAAGTAATACAGTTTGAAACGATGTAGTTTATCTTCAGCCTGGTCAATTTTTGGATTTCCTATTAGAACCTGATGCTAATCTATTGAAAAGAATATTCTTCACTTATATATTTGTTAGGTCCCCAAAACTCGCTTGATAAATGCCTTATTTTGGTTTTTCCGTTTGTGAGCATCGGCTGATCAGTTGACCTTGAGATTTCAATTCCCACCAGGAAAATCCATGGCTGTGATTGGCTGCCGTGTATTCTAGTATTCTGTTTTCTTAACTGTCTCAAGGACGTTTCTATGTTGTATAAATAAATGAGAGCTGTATGCTTGATTGTACTGTGATTGCTGGATATTGGTAGAATATACTTTCTACGCTTACAAAGCCTTTTTACTTCAGTCTGGGGATTTAAGATAGCTTACCTGGACGCTGGTAATTGTCTCGTTCGCGTTTATCGACTAAGGTAAAGTCGTAACAGCTTCAAGCATACTTAGTGACGAACCCTACAACTGGCGACGGGGATGGGATGTTCTAACATTTATGAAATCAATAAAAAAACTTAACAATTTTTACAGCTCTATAAAGGCAAAAGTAATCCATGCATAAAAAACCTAATCATCAAAAAAATAAAACCCCACTGGACACTATACCTGGAATAGTGTAATAGTGCAATAAACTTACATGAATAAGCTGATATTGTATAAGCAAATATATATGTACAAAATCCAGCCGGTACAAAACGTATAGCTCCAATGACCAAAAGACTAAGCACTGAAATGAAAAATTTGAAAACCACAAACTATTGATTACAAAACAAATTTAATTTTAAGATAAATAAATTACAATTGGGAAAAAAAAGTAGCTGAAGAAAGTTTGATGACTACATGGAAGTCATGTAATATTATCTCTAAAGTTTTAAAAGCAAAATATATTATCTAATGAAGTAAATGGATTTCAAAGTGTTTTTTAAGGCGTTTCATAAGTTTCTCTTATATAAAAAAAAACAGACTAAATGACTTTTACTGTGTTTTGAATGGGTTTAATTAAATTTACTTCGATTTGACTATAAGTATTAGAGGGGAAAATTCGCGCGAATTCAAAAATATCTCATCACAGTCTAATGATAACTGTCATTTCTTTAATTTTATTTAGGATATAATGACTAAAGATAGGCAGCTTAACGTATGTTAACCAGATTCCAGTGGAGGAGGAGGGGGAAATCTGGAAGAAGCGGTGGAAGTGGATAGGACACACACAGTGAAAAAAGCACCAAAAAGAGTCACAAGGTAAGCCCTTTCTTGGAACCCTCAGGGTCAAACGAAAGGAGGAATGCCAAGGAATACACTACGCCGAGAAATAGAGAAAGATATGAGAGGAATGAACGAAAATTGGACAGAACTAGAAAGGGAATCCTAGGACAGAGTTGGTTAGATAAAACTGGTTGGTGGCGTCTGCTCCATTGGGGTTAACAGGCGTAAGTAAGTAAGTAAGCTTAACGCGTGTATGAATTAGGAAAGTTGGATAATTCTGAGATAAATAATACAGACCATGAGAAAAATAGCATTGAACATTGACAGAATTTATTGATTTGTGGATTTTCTTTACAAAAATATTTCAGGTGATATTTTGATTCAATTATGGTTGGATGGAGCATACCACCTATAAGTCAACAAACTTGCTGATACCTATAAGGTCATGGATACTACAACTAGACCTAGAGTTACATGTTTCAATTTATACTCTCAATTTGATTTTTGTCGGTTTATAAATATTGTGTCTGGAGTTTTCCTCGATGGTCACATTGTGGTGTGAGCTACTTATAAGTAGTATATAACGTGAGTGTCAACGTAATGTCTGGCAGCAGAAGATGGGGGAAGATCAAGAAAGGAGGAGTTAGAAAACAATGGAATTTGTATGAAACGCATGAATAGTGACAATGGATTGATGTTTTGCAACAGGAACAGTCCAGTTCGATATGATGGACTGATATTTTGCAAATTAACGATTTACGATATGGTTTTCCAATTTTACTGAGTAACTCTGTAGTTTACGTTAAATACAATCCGGTTGCCCCACCTGTGTTCTCGTTCACTACAATATTACTTGGATATTTGTGATATTTATATATCTTTTTAATGATTCTCCCGAAAAATAATTTTGTTGGTAATTTTTCTAACGTTCCATTGGTTAGATCACTTTGAACTTGAAAGCTTTTGATTAGTCTCATTTATATTATTTCAATAACTTCTGTCCCAAAAGTGATCATGCAGTTTTATAAACACTTGTTCTAATTTACATAGTACTAATAATCACAAAATGTGTAATCACGAAAGTGTCGCATCCGAAACTTGTCATCAGGACGAAATGAACATCCTTGATTCTAAATTCTGACCACATTCTATTTGTTCTGTGTAACACTGAGTAATTTTTCACGACAATAACTTATCATTCACACTTAGTTTGATTTTGAAAAATATCCATCATCATTATTTACTCCTCGTTTATAACGTGTCAATAAATTTTTCTACCTAAACATTAATTTGGATGTAGATTGGTGAATTTTTATAGCTAGCGCTGAATTTGAAAAAAGGGCATACCACTTTACAGTAGTCCACGATCTTTACTCCATTTTGGAAGAATGACCAAGTATACAATGAAATAAATCTTCCCTTCAATTTCCATATATCATTCTTAGGTGAACCCTGTTTGTACAACGGCGATGATAATGAGAAGTCAAATACGGATTCACTTGGATAAGTTGATTTTATGCAATCATTCAAGCAGACAGACATGAGAATGGAAAGCAAAGTGAAGTGAAGTGGAGAAGGTAAGGTTAGACAACTGGATGTAATGAAGCATGACTGACTATTTATAGTCAGATAAAAATAGGTTAGACATGTGACAAGTGAAGTAGGCAATACACAAATACACTCAAATAAAAACAACTAAGATTATTAGCAAATAATTGACAAGGTCGAAGGACATATATATAAATAACTCATGAAGGATAGATGAAGTAAATTGTCCGAATTCTGGAACAAGCCCTGTGAGCTCGACATACACTACAGACTTTATTTTCTCTGTAGCGCTTCCTGAACTTATTCAAACAAAGTTAAATTTGTCCAATGGAAGAGGCTACAATCATTTATAGAAACTTAAATTAACTAAAGAATGAAGACTATTTCAAAAAAGTATCAATAACAATTAAAAATTGCGTTTACTCTGTAACGATCAAGTAAACTTCGCTAGGAAATCAAACCTGAATTCTCCAAGCCAGTGCTAGACATTAGTTGTACTAGATAGCATTATTAATCAAGTATACATCGCTAAATATATAAACTGAATATCATATCGATCACTGTTTTTTGCCTTCTCAATCGGTCAGTATTAGTAAAAATGTTAAAACATTATAACGAATGAGTTGTTCTATCAATAAGCATTCTAAATTTAGTCAATGTTGAAACGAATATCACGTGATATGTTTCTTTTTCAAAAGGAAATTCACAAGGTGACTTTACTCAATCCATACCTGGCTTTAGTATTTTTATAATTGAGAAATCTGATCGATTACGTATGCATGTATATCACACACTATGACCAACCAATGTTATTCTTCTTTCACGATTGAGTCACATGTTTATTGTGAAATAGTTGCCGTTAGGAAATTCTAAGACAGTCTATCCCATTGAGGAATATTATTAACATTAAAATAGAGACCCTCTCATATTCACCACTACAAAGTACATTGTAATGCTCACATAGTCTCAGGGTTTATTGATTTCAGTTAGATGACAAATACCGTGTTCTTGTCCATTGGAAATACCGAAATCAAATCGATTTATTGATAAAATTATTTTGTTAACTCTATCAACAACTTTCGTTTGATTGATTTACTTAAAAGTCAAAAAAACTTGCGGTGATATATTCATTTGAATTAGGATTCTAATGTCGCGTTATATCAGTTAAACTGTAATAATCAGTTCAATAATGAGAATATAAATCACAGCGGCCCGCCTAAAACTTTTTTTTTATCTGTTGTGGTCATATTTCCTGCTTTAGGTATAATTATTATTATTAATTATCATCATCTTACAATCGATAAAATTTTAAAACGGAAACAGTGAATGAGGGTTGATTTTGTTGCTTATATTGTCTGTCATGTAGGCAATGCAATAGCCATTGCGTATATATATATAGAGAGAAATTTTAATGCCCCCTAAGTATATTTTTATGCAGAAAAATGTCGTTCAAGGAAACAAAAATTGGTAGGTAAAATTTTGTAAGATAAAAAGATGAATAACAGGAAGAAAATGACTACAAGTGAGAAGTGTTTCTGTTTATTTTTGGATGGTTTTATGCTGAAAATTTTTCGATGGTTGAAAGGTGGAATCGATGGTTGTTAGACCAGGATTAGAAACCTTGAAGTACTGGATGGAGCTCATCAACAGAGTGTATCCACGACCTATGCATGTGGGACTCTAACTCAGGACTTTCGTTCTCTCGCTGAAACACTTAACGTTTAGACTACTGAGCTTGCATTCAAGAGTGGTAATGTCTAGCTCTCGTCAATCTAGGGTTTTGAGCAATCTTACCCAATATGATTAGTTGGTAACTGTCTTCAGCCTACAGAGTTGAACTTTACTGGTCAAGGTTTCTCACTGAGAATTTCTTGACAAATCTAATCACTAGTGAGCTCAGTGATCTAGAGATGAGGCGTTCGCGTGCGAGACCAAAGGTCCTAGGTTCGATTATCACTTGGTTGATCGTGGATGCGCACGGTCGATGAGTACCATACTATACCATATCGGTCACCTTACATGATTGTTATTGAGTTTTAAAAATTTCAGCAATTGATAAGACTGATAAACTACTTCAACAAATTGTTTGAAAACAGTTGAACAAAATCACACTACTTACTAGTAGTGACTAGTAGGCTGTCATTAGTGTCATACGATTTTAATTTTAATTGTTCTACAGCTCTATATCGTATGCTGTAAAGTTTATGAATCTGAAACTGCCGTAGCTAGTAACTAATTACAAGTATAACTTTAGGAAATTCAAATGACACTACTGTGTAGTACTGAAAGAATAAGTGTAAGAGGCATTATAAAGGTTCTTTATAAAATTCGTCAAAATCTATCGGGATTTCCTCGTATCCAACTCTTCAAAACAATAGAAACCCTTGTCATCAATTCAATGAAACCGGAACTACTTTTTACGAAAAAAGTACGTCTTACATCTTTTTCTCCCGACCGTAGCTGCTACCTTGACGTGGTGGTCGGGCTTGCCTATCGTGATGACCCAACCGAGCTATAACAGCTGGAACATATGTTCTTGTAGGTTCTACCACACCAGACGGGCCGATCGGAGAACGATGAGACTAACATCAGCTACCTAAGGTCTGGTGGCGAAGTCGTACTGCTGACTGCAGACAGGTGTGACAAAAGTAAGATGTTTCCCGTAGACAACCAGCATCTGCAGCGATGCTGTCTTCTCAAAAGGAAGGAAGGCATAAGAAAGGGTGCCCTCAAAAATGTCACATCTCGCCTTACCTCACGGATTTCTGTCTCCTGTTTTTTAAACAAATTCGGAGCCAACACTTTGAACACTTCCCTTTAAAAGGCCGTGCATGACCGGCCTCAAGCAGTTGTCTTTTGGGCTCTGCAGTCACGCCCCTAGGTCGCTCAGACCAACACTAACTCGATTTCCTTTTCAGGTTCCTCACGGGGCACCCTTCTACGGTGTGGGCTACTGGGAAGTGACATCCCCCTGCACACTCGTAACAGCACACTTGGCCAAATAGGTCACAATCAAAGTTCTTATACCATATCCTTAAACAATTATCATTATTGTTAGGAATTAATCAATCAGTGTAATTTATGGCATAAATAGTAGCTTTCGTAATTAGCTTTGATCTTGTATCTCACATGTTCACAAGAAATTTACAACACCCTCATATATTCCATCACCAAATTAGCTTTAGTGAACAATTCTACTTATTATTATTATCATTATTATTACTATTAATTTCCACACCTCCAGTCCATTTACTTTTCTACACCACTCTTTCCAATATCTGCTACACTGATTGATTATTCGAACATTAGTCAATTCGTAATTTGAGTAGTTTATATCAAAGATTATTTCAGTGTTTGCTTTCACAAGTTGTCAACCGGCACCCCATAGATTCAAGCCTTTATCACCTGTCATCAACTTATCGAATTGATGACTAGTACAAGCCAGTGGCAGTCTGGACTCAGTGGCTAAGAGGATAACGAAATGGTGTATGAGGAAAACGGTACTCCGTCCAAGTCTCTAAGTGAACATAAACTTTTAGATGCAGGTGCATCCAACTAAAGACGAAACGAGCATTGTCGATTTCAGTGCTAACCACTATCTACCTCTGACATAGATAAGCCTTTTGTAAATATTCATCAGAAATTCGTTGGAAAAAGTAATCATTTCAGTAAACTTCATGTTTACTTATGAATAAGTGAAGATTCTGTGTCCAGAGAACTGTGAATCACAGAAACAATTTAAAACAAGTATTAAATGTTCTTTAAACGTTTTTTATCAAAATATTATGTAAACTGAACTAGTTTTCTGCAAATATGTTAAACTACGAAATAAGATATTTTCATTAGTATAACTTTGTAAAATATGTGTTTCTCATGCATCACTGTTAATTTAATTCCAGTGTACTGATGAAATTACCAACAGTTTAAAATGTGCATAAGTTGAAGCGCATTCAAGTGATAAACCAACCCTTCAAGTTTTAGTAAGAAATCGTGACCAGTGGATTTCAACTACCTTGAGTTTAGAGCACTTGCTCTACGGAAAGCTTTGAAAGAAGGCTATGCATGTATTAAGTATTGATTGAAGTTAGATAGCAATTCTTACTGATTGGTCTAAAGGTTTAGTCCTTGGTGTACGATCTCTGAGAGGTTTTGATGTATTTCTCTGGTAGAGTCGTGAATGTGTACTGCTATGAAGTATCATACAGACATAAAAACAGCTGTTCAGTGCACTATTACCTTCATGACTCTCTTAATTAAGATTAGTTCGTGACAAGAGCCAAGAATCTTCTTCGAAGACAAAATCATAACACAGATTACATATTTATAAAACTTATTTATATTGTTATGCTCGTATTTTTTTAATAGTTAACAAAATAATTTTGTTGGTCTACATTCTATACGTTCAGATAACAGAGTCGAAGGAATACCATTTTACAATTTAGCAATCCCTAAATGATGATTTATATTATTGAGTTATATATATAGACAAGCATTAATTAACTGCTCCATTAATTTTTAAACTGATAAATTTACCTAACAAGAATTTAAGTCAGTGTCTATTTTTAATCAAGGGTGTATAACTTTTCCTCTTTTTATCAGTAATCTAAAGTATATATCTATCGTGTCTATCTCAAATTTAGTTAATCGCTCATAGATAGTATGGGTTTTTTGATATAATCGTCACAATAACGTTGTCTATAATTAACTTACTAAAAATAAATGATTTTTTAAAGCATGTACTTTTAAATCGTTGATATTTTGAGGAAATAAATTAATGTGTTGGTGTTTCGTTCTCTCAGCTGGATATTTTGGTTGTGAAGCTTTCATTGTTCTTCTGAATAACAATGACAAGTTTAAGGTCAATAGCAACTAATCAAGATCGAGGTTAACAGAACAAACTACAGGTCAAACGTGGAGAAATTTGAATAGTTCACTTCTACTATCTGAAGTTTGTGTTGATGATGTTGTAATCAGAAGGAGAACAATGAAAGCTTCATAACCAGCTCAGAGAACTAAAAACCACCACAATCATCCACCTAAGCTACAAATTTTCTACACCATCTTGGAATAAATTATTCGTAACAATTGTTTTTAAGTTTTCTGTGCATTATTGATCGGTCATTTTTCAATATTTATGGAAGTACGTCTTTTTATTAACGTTGGTATTCTATTTTTGATGCTGTTGAGAAAGACATGCATTATTGGTTGAAGTTTTAAGTGGTTGAAGAGTATCGTCTAGGAACCCTTAGTCAAGGTCCTGTGCTTTTATTATTCACGGACAAGCTCAACCTCAACAATCTCTACAAAGCCCACACTGTTCACGTATATCTGTCTGAGACGATTGTCTACTTCTTACTTCTAGTCAGCTTATATCATGATGTGAATATTACAAGTGTACAGAAAGTCAGTTGAAACGTCCCGGACTATGTAGCTGGATGATTTGTTATTCATTCTGTAAAGAAGTATTGATATTTTGAAGATGTTAAGTAGGTTCTTCTGATAAGTTGCAACTAATATGGAACATGGGTTCAACTAGGTTTTCTTGCTGACTACGTCTAACAATCAGTTATGCATTCGCCTACAAGACCCAATGTCTTAGGTTCGACTGCTGTAAGTAACGAGAGTCGTGAATGTACATCACTGATGAGACCCACACCAGGACGAAACGGCTGTTCGCTACTTCTGGGTTTCCAATGGTGATCTAACAATGATCGATTTGATGATTTCAGAGTTACTCAACAATTTCCACAACCTTTTCATGAAAATTATCATGTTCTCACTAGCGACCAGCTGCTTGCGGAAGTTTCCCCCAGTTCTAGGGGGAAGTCGTGACCAGTGGAGTTCAGCAATGTCCGAGTGTAAAGCAGTGCTCACCGAAGACAGTGGATAAGGTTGAGTAAGACGATGCGTTGATCGAAGTTAGACATTAACAACATTGGATGCAGGCTTGGTGGTGTAACGTTAAAGTGTTCATGTGCAAGGCTGAAGGTTCTGAATTCGACTGATGCCAGTAGCGGAAGTCATGGATATGCACTACTGATTATTCCCATACCAGAATGAAAAGGCAGTCTAGTACTTTCAGGGTTTTTGCGGTGGTCTAATAATGATCCGTTGTTGCTTCCAAAAAAAGAACAGTCACTACGTTTATTTCTATACAAATCAAAATAACATCAATGCACTTACCTGATCCCATTAAACCACATATAATTATTTGATATAATGATAATGTAAATTCTGAATCAGCATTAAATTGAAGATTTGCAAAATTGCTTTGATTAATAAAATTAACTGGTATACAAACTCCACCAATCGGCAGAGTAGGATATAATGGTAATGTTGGACATAAGGATGCATTTAAAATACGCGGTTGAGATCTACAAAACAAATTACAAATTTAAATAATAATCAATTGATCAATTAAATAGAATATCATTGTTTTCTACTTAATTAATCATGAAAATTGAATTTTTTTCAAGGTACAGTTTGATCAGAATTGACGATGTGTTTTATGATTAGAAATCAATTGATCATTGAATACAGAAATTTCACTTTGCTTTGAGTTAAATGTCCAATTTTAGATTTAATAATTGTATACATGCAAAAATGTGTGTTAAATGAGTTCCAAATTTCCTATTTAACTGTTGATAATTAACAGTTTCAAGTAATAAATTACATAACCTGTTCTATAATTTCTAACTGTAATATGTATCAGATATGATAACATTCGTCAACAACAAAGCAGTTGGTTGTAGCTTTGTGACAGTACACTGATTTTACAGTTACCATTGTAACATTCACATAAAATATTCATGAATGTCAATTAGTTTTAAAATAGTTTAAATAGTTTCCAGCTTTGAATTATTTGAAAAAGTACAACTTACTATCTGGTTTCTACAATTTCTACTTAACTAATCTACACTTACTATTTATACAACCAGTTCTCTTTATAAATTTAATTGATCTCATAACAAAAGGTATTTAGTAAAGTCATTCAGTCAAACAATACGTAGAACTTCGTGCTTACATACACAGGTTCATGTTGTCATACACCATTGTTTAATGAAGTCAGAGAGTGTAACTTCTGCTCAATATTCCGAACGCATTCATAGGGACCTACCTATGTATGACAACTTCAAATGAATGGCGTCTGATCGATGGTGAATATATAGACTCGAAAATAGTTTTGCATTTCAAATAATCAACAAATTACTAATAACAAGTTTGCACCATTTTTCCAAAACAACTGTTATGAAATGCTTTTGACCTGACTTATATTTACACAAATATACTATGGGTTAAGCCTTTCTCTCCTATGATGACTGTAATGACAATCTCTGACATAACGCTAACTATGTACAGTAATTATGCAATCAGTTACTATTTTCATAAAAATTCCGTAATCTAAATAATCTGTTATATTACTGAATAAAACAGTTTTAACAAGTTATAAGATTAACGACTACACCTTATTCACATATGTTTAACTTAGCATTCAGATCTTCCAATCATTTCTACTTTTCAACTTTGGGTTGAGTTAAGTACCGAGTTTTCTATAGCTTATTGAAACGTTTCAACAATTGACAAATAGGAAAGATTGCATCAAAAAATGGTCTGACATCTTAAATGTCAAATGAAGGTTGAACAGAGTGACCTCGAATTTAGAGAAGAATTCTGAGGACAAAACTAATTCCTTCTGTTTTTCTTTAGACTTGTACATTACAAATACGAATGTACAACTTAAGTAAATGATTGTGTCAAACAGAAAATTTTCTTCACCTGAATTCTTGTTTAATCTTAGTCAATTCCAAAATCATTTTTTTGTTAAATTTGAACATGAATAACTATAACACCATTCACTTTATTCTAAATGATTACATTTCTTTAACATTTAACTATGCATTATCAACATTATCCTAATGCGTTCTCTATATAAATTCTACTTTCATTTTGATAATATCCATCTCAGTCAGATGCATCGTGGAACTTCGTACGTAAGTGCATCAGTTCATGTCGCCATACCACATCAGCACACAGATATAATTGTCAATTCAAATACAATAGTAGAAGAGGTAGTAAAGGTATTAGAAGTAATCGGAGAGGTTAGGATTAAAAGATATTATTCAAGAAGTATGATTCAGTGAGATAAGTTTAGAAAGACAAAGGTAGGGGTGCTGACGAATCCAGAAGATTAGGATTTAAGAGAACACAAAGAATAAATGCACCGAAGCCATTGCAAACGATTTTGAGACATGTATTTCAGGGTATCTAACCATCGATTATTATCATCTCGGGGACCCTAACCAGGTAGTCGACAACTACCGACATGACTAAGTCCACTTGTTCGTGACTTCATGGATTTGTGCCATGTTTTGGTTTGGCCGCCCCTAACTTTCTTCTAACCTACTCCTACACTACAAAACAAAGCTGGTCGAGGCAGTCGGTGGTTGGGCATACGTAACACATGTCCCAACCACCTCAACTGATGAAGTTTCACTACTTCATCTATTGATCTGCCATTCTTACCTAGCACCCGATTCCTAATAACAGCGTTGCTCACTCGGTTGTCCCAGGATATACTTGCAAAGCTTCGGAGACACCTATGATCGAAAACCAGTAACATACGAATATCTTCTACTCTCACTGGCCATGTTTCACAGCCATAAAGTAAGACGGAGCGAACTACTACGCAGTACACTCGTCCTTTAGTCAGAAAACGGATATCTTGCCTACGCCATACATGACGCAGGTTGGCAAATAATATCCATCTAAATTTCAATGACTAATGTACACTGAAAGTTTATTTACATTAATGTAACTGAATGTAATTTTTGACAGTTTATAGCCAATGAAAGGTTATGAAATACAGTGAATTCATTTTATTCTGTAAACTTTGTGTTTTCTGACTCTGTTTAAACTTAGATTTTATGTGAACAGTTAAGTGGTATGATCATGGAGAACATTCAGCTGATTATCAGTATACATTTCTAAGAAAAAGCAATATAAAACAATATTTGAGTTGCATTTCTCAATGCTTATGATATTCAATGGTTGAGTTGTTTAAATGAAAACCATACTGAAAAAGCGGAAGTGATCAAATGACAAGGTCATTTGATGACCATCAGAAACTGACCTAAAAGACGAATACGTATGATTGGTCAAGAAGTGGCTTCCTTCTCTAAAGAGGTTAAATATATATGTAAATAGATGTATATTTGTATATGTGATTTGGTAACCAAATAAACTTGCCATTTCAGTCTCGTCTTCTCGCTTTAAAAGCCTATTTTTGGGGGCGATTAGCTTTATGCCACGATCGAATCACAGACATTGCACATCATAAAAAAGTTTTATTTTAGGGCAATCTACAATTCAGTTAACAAATTTTCCAACCTTGCACTACAGTCATTAAAACGATGTTTGCGTCTCACTGAAGAAAATAAATCACTTGACGATGTATATTGTTCATTATGGGGTTATGGAGATTGTTGTTTACAACTGAAATCACGAATCAGATTTTAGGCGTTCGCGTACAATACTGAAGGTCCTTGGTTCAAATTCTGCGAGTAGCAGGAGTTTTGGGTGTACACTGTCACTGATGAGTCCTATACCAGAACTTTATGACCGTCCAGTGTTTCCAGGTTTCTAATAGTAGTCTAACAATCATTGATTCATGATTTCAGTAATGATGTATATTGTGTTTTGGAAATAAAAGTTATTTATTCCAGGTTCCTGTCTTGGTATTAACATTAGAACCGAAACCCTGATAAATCCTTGCTACAACTTCTAAATAAGATGAAGTACATATCTTATATTCAAATGCGATTTAATAGCCAACCAACACTGAATATAACAATTACTTTTTAAATCATGAAAGATAATTTAGTCTAGTCGCATTGAAATTAATAACAATACACCTCCATTCTGATAACTTTTTCTTAGTTTAAAAATAATATTCAGGGAATAATTCATGCCTTTTTTCCTAAATGGGATTCAAATTTACAAATAAGTCCATAAAACAGATAAAACATATAAGGTACTCTGTAAGTAATAGACTTTTTATTAAAATTACTGATACCATAAAATCGCTTCCACAGACATTATCAATGGATTAAGAGGAAAAGAGTGATACTTAATTGACTAGACCACTGAATTATATGGTTTTAGTGATTACAGCAATTATAACACTCTAAATGATGATAAAAATGTGTTCTAAATCAGCGTTTTAAACTTTACGAAAGAAAAATGAATCAAAAACATGATTATATTGTTACTAAAGGTGCTTAAGAGATTATAGAATCATATGAGCATCGCTGTAACTTTTAAATTAGCCAGGGAAAACCAGAGACTAAACTCAAACAATTTTAAATGGTAAAAATCATTCCAAGATTTGAATAAAGTGTAATCAGTAATTGGATTGATTGTTAAGAACTTATGAGACACGTTAATTGTCATGCTCATATAAGCATTTTTGTATGAATTTGTACTTCTGATATAACAGTCAAATGATTGAGGCACCCCTTGGATAAATAAACTTAAAGTTTCGAGAACAACTACCAGAAACTAAGGTAAATGATACTTTGTAAGTTTCTTTGAAAAACGAAAATTCACTAGAAAAAATGAATCGTACTAAATACTTTTGTTGAGAAAAAAGACTAATTGTTGACAAGAGTAGAGAGTAAAACATAGACAGTGAAGTAGCTTTTAATTTGTATTGTTACCAATAATACAACAATAAGAAGGTCGTACTATTAGGTACATTTTCAAACTTTAGTTTATGATATTTTTGAGATAATTTTACACTTGACTTATCTTTGTAGTTATTATTCTGATTTTTCTATGCTCTCTGTTCCTTTTTTTATAAAATTTCTGGCAGGCCACTGAAAACGATATTTATTATATCGTTTATACAACAACAGGGTGTGCACTTAAAAAGAATTATTAGTTCCCGGATAATACTTTTACAGAATAGTTTTTTAGCGAATTACTTTTCTACGGGTAGGGCTAGCCCACCTAACTCCCATCTCTCCTCCTTTATCCAGTAGCCTCAGAGGGGCTCCAGACGGATATTTTGCATTACTGTAATACGTATAGCAATTCTGTCCTCATCAAAATTATCATGCCTTTAAACCGGCATGAATACGGTTACTTTCAGGATATCTTTATTATTGTTATAATTATTAAAAATAACTTATAACAATAGCTATCTAATGTTAGTTCTTATTTGCAAATGGTTTTACCAGTCTTAAAAATTATGACTCTTTTTTACATCGAACAATACACTTCATCCCTGTATGGTATTGCAGTTACCTCTTGGGTACTAGTATTATGAAAGCTAGCGTTTTTTTTTAATTTTTTTCTAGTTATCTTTCGTTTTAACGAGATTTTCTTTCACAGGATTGGTTTGTTAGTTCTTAATCAGCCTTTCGGCCTTTGCCGAGCTTAGAAGAGGCTATAATGCAGGGAGAAATGTGGGCAAGATGTAGACGTGAAAGAGAATACTTTACTTGTTGTGACAGTCCCTATTTTCGTAGTAGTTAGCTTTATAGTAGATTGTAAGAGTTTTTATAATGATAAATTTGCGCAGAATATCATTGAAGCAAAAAATTAAAATGGTAAAGGTTATTCCGATATTTGAACATTTAGGAAATAGTTAGCCTAGATATTTTTCAGGCTTTTGAATGTTCTTTCTGGAAAATATTTTTCTTATCACGATGGAAAGCAAATTTTATTCGATTTCAATAGGACAGTTTAATTATATATGGTGCAGCATGAAACGACAATCCCCCCTTTACAATAATTAAGCATAAAAGTTTTTAACTTCAGCAAACAATAAAGTCAGAAAGAATTTATTTCTTAATGGCGAAATAATTATATCTTCATTCAGTGGAAAAACTACAGCATATATCCAAGTTACGCTTAGTTTCCTATTATTGCAGACCTTGGGTGTTAGTTTGAATAATAAATTTATAAACCAAGTGTGTGTTTAGTTGTATATAGCAGTCTATATTGAGTATATAATTACTGTCAAAAAAAGCATGGCACAACTTATTCTTATCTCAAACAAAAAGTGTTTAATTACAAAGCGAAACATCTTGAATGCGAGCGGCGTGACGATGTGCACGTGGATTTGATTCACTAGTTAGGCTATCACTTTTATTTACAGCTATGTGGAGCCACCCCCAGTGATACTCTTCTCTCGCTTGTTGCCTCTCTATCTCACCGACCTCCCGTGGCTAAGGCGCGCCTTAGCCACGGGAGGTGGGTGAGATAGAGAGGCAAGAAGCGAGAGAAGAGTATCACTGGGGGTGGCACCACATAGCTGTAAATAAAAGTGATAGCCTAACTAGTGAATGAAAACAATCACATCGTGGACGTCCGCCGTCGCATTCAAGATGTTTTCGCTTTGTAATTAAACACTTTTTGTTTGAGATAAGAATAAGTTGTGCCATACTTTTTTTGACAGTAATTATATACTCAATGTAGACTGCTACATACAACTCAACACACACTTGGTTTATAAATTTATTATTCAAACTAACACCCAAGGTCTGCATTAATAGGAAACTAAGCGTAACTTGGATATACGCTGTAGTTTTTCCACCGAATGAAGATATATTTATTTCACTATTGAGAAATAAATTCTTTCTGACCTCATTATTTGCTGAAGTTAAAAATTTTTATGCTTAATTATTGTAAAAGGGGGATTGTGGTTTCACAATGCACCATATATGATTATACCGTCCTATTGCTTTCTATCATGATAAGGAAAATATGTTTCAGAAAGAACATTCAAAAGCCTCCAAAATATCTAGACTAACTATTTCCTAAATGTTCAAATATCGGAATAAACTTTACCATTTTAATTTTTTGCTTCAATGATATTCTGCGAAAATTTATCATCATAAAAACTCTCAAAACCTACTATAAAGCTAACAATGACGAAAAAAGGGACTGTCACAACAGTTAAAGTTTTCTCTTTCACGTCTACATCTTGCCTACACTTCCCCCTGGGTTACAGCCTCTTCTAAGCTCGGAAAAGGCAGAAAGGCTGATTAAGGATTAGCAAACCCACGCCGTGAAAGAAAATCTCATTAAAACGAAAGCTAACTAGAAAAAAAAATAAATGAACACTAGCGTTCATGCTATTAGTACCAAAGAGGTGACTGCAATACCATTTAGGGATAAAATATATTGTTTGATGTAAAAAAGAGTCATAGTTGCAAAGCTGGTAAGATCACTTACAAATAAGAATTAACATTAGATAGCTATTGTTGTAGGTTATTTTTAATAATTATAACACTAATAATAAAGATATCCTGAAAGTAACGGTATTCATGCCGGTTTAAAGGCATGATAAGTCTGATTAAGATAGCAATGCTATATGTATTACAGTAATGCAAAATATCCGCCTGAAGCCCTTCTGGGGTTACTGGACAAACGAGGAGAGATGGGAGTTAGGTGGGCTGGCCCTTCCCGTAGAAAAGTAACTCGCTTAAAAATTATTCTGTAAAAGTATCAGCCAGGAACTAATAATTCTTTTTAAGTACACATCCTCTTGTTGTATAAACGATATAATAAATACCGTTTTCAGTGGCCTGCCAGAATTTTTATAAAAAAGGGAACAGAGAGCATAGAAAAATCAGAATAATAACTACAAAGATAGGTTAAGTGTAAAATCATCTCAAAAATATCACAAACTAAAGTTTGAAAATGTACTTGATAGTACGATCTTCTTATTGTTCTATTAATGGTAACAATACAAATTAAAAACTACATCATTTTCTATGTTTCACTGTCTACTCTTATCAAAAATTAGTCTTTTTTCTCAACAAAAGTATTTAGTACGATTCATTTTTTCTAGTGAATTTTTTTTGTCAAAAAAACTTACAAAGTATCATTTACCTTAGTTTCTTTCTGGTAGTTGTTCTCGATAAGTTAAGTTTATTTATCCACAGGGTGCCTTAATCATTTGACTGTTATATCAGAAGTACAAATTCATGCAAAAATGCTTATATGAGCATGATAATTAACGTGTCTCATAAGTTTTTAACAATCAATCCAATTACTGATTACACTTTATTCAAATCTTGGAATGATTTTTACCATTTAAAATTGTTTGAATTTAGTCTCTGGTTTTCCCTGGCCAACTGAAAAGTTAGGACGACGCTCATATGATTCTATCATCTCTTAAGCACCTTTAGTAACAGTAAAATCATGTTTTTGATTCATTTTTCTTTCATAAAGTTTAAAACGCTGATTTAGAACAGGTTTTTATCACCATTTAGAGTGTTATAATTGCTGTAATCACTGAAACCATATAATTCAGTGGCCTAGTTAATAAAGTATCACTCTTTTCCTTTTAATCCATTGATAATTTCTGTCGAAGCGATTTTATGGTATCAGTAATTCTAATAAAAAGTCTGTTGCTTTCAAAGTACCTTATATGTTTTAGCTGTTTTATAGACTTATTCGTAAATTTGAAACCCATTTAGGAAAAAGGGTATGAATTATTCCTTGAATATTATTTGTAAACTAAGAAAAACTAATCAGAATGGAGGAGTATGGTTTTTAGTTTAAATGCGACTAGACTAAATTATCTTTTATGATTTGAAAAGTAATTGTCACATTCAGTGTTGGTTGATTATTAAATAGCATTTGAATATAAGATATGTACTTCATCTTATTTAGAAGTTGTAGCAAGGATTTATCAGAATTTCAGTTCTAATGTTCATACTAAGAGTGGAACTTGGGAAAAAAATATTTTTAATTCCGAAACACAATATAAATCATTACTGAAATCATGAATCAATGATTGTTAGACTACCATTAGAAACCTGAAAGCACTGGACAAATGTCTCGTCCTAGTATGAGACTCATCAGCAGTGCGCGTCCACAACTCCTGCTACGCGCAGGATTTGAACCTAGGCCCTACAGTATCGCGTGCAAACACCTAACCTCCTATCCATGATTTCAGTAATAAGCAACAATCGCCATAACCCCATAATGAACAATATACATCGTCAAGTGATTTATTTTCTTCAGTGAGACGCAAACATCGTCCTAATGACTGTAGTGCATGGTTGGAAAATTTGTAAACTGAATTATAGATTACCTTAAAACAAAATTTGTTATGATGTGCGATATCTGAGATTTGATCTTGACATAAAGCTAATCGCCCCCAAAAATTGGTTATTCGAGCGAAAAGACAAGACTGAAATCGGAAGTTTATTAGGTTACCAAATCACATATACAAATACGTGTCTATTTACATATATATTTAACCTCTTTATGAGAAGGAAGCCACTTCTTGAAAAATCATATGTATTGGTCTTTTAAGGCAGTTTCTGAAGGTCATCAAATGACCTTCTCATTTGATCACTTCGGATTTCCCGATATAGTTTTCATTTAAACTACTCAACTAGTGAATTTCATAAGCATTGAAAAATGCAACTCAAATATTGTTTTATATTGCTTTTTTCTAGAAATGTATACTGATAATCAGCTGAATGTTCTTCATGATCATACCACATAACTATTCACATAAAACATAAGTTAGAACAGAGTAAGAAAACATAAAGTTTACACTGTATTTCATAACCTTCCATTGGCTATAAACTGTCGAAAATCACAATAAGTTTCATCAATGTAAATAAAACTTCAATGTACATTAGTCATTGAAATTTAGATGGATATTATTTGCCAACCTGCGTCACTTATGGCGTAGGCGAGATATCCATTTGCTGACTAAAGGACGAGTGTACTGTGCAGTAGTTCGCCCCATCTTACTTTATGGCTGTGAAACATGGCCAGTGAGCGTAAAAGATATTCGTAGGGTACTGGTTTTCGATCAAAGAGGTATCCGAAGCATTGCTCGTATATCATGGGACACCCGAGTGAGCAACGCTGTTATTAGGAAACGGGTGCTAGGTAAGAATGGCAGATCAACAGATGAAGTAATGAAACTTCATCCGTTGAGGTGGTTGGGACATGTGTTGCGTATGTCTAACCACCGACTACCTCGACGAGCTATACTTTGTAGTGTAGGAATAGGTTAGAAGAAAGCTAGGGGCGGCCAAATCAAAACATGGTAGAAATCCATGAAGTCACTGCAAAATCGTTCGCAATGGCGCCAGTGCATTCATTCTTTGTGTTCTCTGAAATCCTAATCTTCTGGATTCTTCAACTTTGTAAACTTTTCTCACTGAATCATACTTCTTGAATAATATCTTCTAATCCTAACCTCTCCGATTACTCCTAATACCTTTACTACCTCTTCTACTTTTGGATTTGAATTGACAATTACATCTCTGTGTGTGCTAATGTGGTATGGCAACATGAACTGATGTACTTACGTACGTAGTTCCAAGTTGCATATGACTGAGATAGATATTATCAAAATGAAAGTAAAATTTGTGTAGAGGAAAGCATTAACATTAAGGTTGATAATGCGTAGTTTAATTTTAAAGAAAAGTAATCAAACAGAACAGAGTGAATGAGGTTATAGTTACTCATAATCAAATTCAAGAAAGAAATGATTTTGGAATGGACTAAGATTAAAAAAGTATTCAGTCGAAGGATATTTTCTTTTTGACACAATCATTTCCTTAAGTTGTACATTCGTATTTGTAATTGTTTGATAAATCTACAAGTTTACAGAAAAACAGAAGGAATTAGTTTTTTACTCAGAATTCTTCTCTAAACTCAAGGTCACTCTGTTTAACCTTCATTTGGCATTTAAAATCTCAAATTAGTTTATGATGCAACCTTTCCTATTTATCGATTGTGGAAACGTTTCAATAAGCTATAGAAAATTTGGTACTTAGCTCAACCAAAGTTGAAAAGTAAAAATGATTCCAAGATTTGAATGCTAAGTTAAACATTTATGATTAAGGTGTAGTCAGTAATTGTATAACTTGTGAAGAATTTTTTATTCAGTAATATAACAACAGATTATTTAGATTATAGAATTGTTATGAAAATAGTAACTGATTGTATAATTACTGTACATAGTTAGAACTTAAATCATATTTATGTGCATGCATCAACAGCGTTATGTAAGAGATTGTCATTACAGTCATCATAGGAGAGAAAGGCTTGACCCATAGTATATTTGTGTAAATATAAGTCAGGTCAAAAGCATTTCATAACAGTTGTTTTGGAAAAATGGTGCAAACTTGTTATCAGTAATTTGTTGATTATTTTGAATGCAAAACTATTTTCGAGTGTATATGTTCACTATCGATCAGACGCCATTCATTTGAATTTGTCAGACATAGGTAGGTCCCTATGAATGCGTTCGGATTACTGAGCAGAAGTTATACTCTCTGACTTTACTAAATAATGCTGTATGGTGACATGAACTTATGTATGTACGTACGAAGTTCTACTTTGTAACTGAATGACTGACTGACTTTACTAAATACCTTTTATTATGACGCCAATTAAATTTATTAAGAGAACTGGTTATATAAATAGTAAGTGTAGATTAGTTAAGCTTTTCAAATAATTGAAAGCTGGAAATTATTTATTCAATTACTTTACAACTAATTGACATTCATAAACATTTTATGTGAATGTTACAACGATAACTGTAAAATCAGTGTATTGTCATAAAGCTCCAATTAACTGTTTTATTGTTGACAAATGTTATCATAACTGATACACATTACAGTGAGAAATTATAGAATAGGTTAGATATTTTAATAGTTGAAACTGTTAGTTATAGGCGGCCAAATAGATAGTGCGGAGCTCATTTTACACACATTTTTGCATGCATACAAATATTAAATCTAACATTGGACATTTAACTCAAAGCAAAGTGAAATTTCTGTATTCAATTATCAATTGATTTTAAATCATAAAACACATCGTCAATTCTGATCAAACTGTACCTTGAAAAAAATTCAATTTTCATAATTGATTCAGTAGAAAACGATCATATTCTATTTAATTAATTATTAATTTAATTTGTAATTTGTTTTGTAGATCTCAACCGCGTATTTTAAATGCATCCTTATGTCCAAAATTACCATTATATCCTACTCTACCAATTGGTGGAGTTTGTATACCAGTCAATTTTATTAATCAAAGCAATTTTGCAAATCTTCAATTTAATGCTGATTCAGAATTTACATTATCATTATATCAAATAATTATATGTGGTTTAATGGGATCAGGTAAGTGCATTGATGTTATTTTGATTTGTGTAGAAATAAACGTATTGATTGTACTTTTTTTGGAAGCCGCAGCCGATCATTATTAGACCACCGCAAAAACCTGGAAGTACGAGACTACCTTTTCATTCTGGTATGGGAATCATCAGTAGTGCATATCCATGACTCCCGCTACTCACATCAATCGATCCCTTCAGTCTTGCACGCGAACACTTAACCGTTACACCGCTGAACATGCATCTTACGTTGTTAATGTCTAACTTCGATCAATCCACGGTCCTACGCAACCTTATCCACCGTCTTCGCTGAGCTCTGTTTTACACCCGGACATGGTTGAACTCCACTGATCACGACTTCCCCCTAGAACTGGGAGAAACTTCCGCAAGAAGGTGGTCACTAGTGAGAACATGATAATTTTCATGAAAGGGTTGTGGAAATTGTTGAGTAACTCTGAAATCATCAAATCGATCATTGGTAGATTACCATCGGAAACCCGGAAGTAGCGAACGACCGTTTCGACCTGATGTGGGTCTCATCAGTGATGTACATTCACGACTCCCGTTACTTATAGCAGTGGAACCTAAGACATTGGGCCTCGTAGGCGAATGCATAACTGATTGTTAGACATAGTCAGCAAGAAAACCTAGTTGAACCCATGTTCCGTATTAGTTGCCATTTATCAGAAGAACCTACTTAAAATCTTCAAAATATCAATACTTCTTGAAAGAATGAATAACAAATCATCCAGCTACATAGTCCGAGACGTTTCTACTGACTTTCTGTACGCTTGTAATATTCACATCATGATAGAAGCTGACTAGAAGTAAGATGTAGACAATCGTCTCAGATAAAACTGCGTGAACAGTATGGACTTTGTAGAGATTGTTGAGCTTGAACTTGTCCGTGAATAATAAAAGCACAGGACTTAGACTCTAGGTTCCTACACGATACTTTTCCACAACTTAACATTTCAACCAGTAATGCAAGTCTTGCTCAACAGCATCAAAAATAGAATACCAGTAATGCACAGGAAACTTAAAAACAATTGTTACGAATAATTTATTCCGAGATGGTGTAGAAAATTTGTAGCTTAGGTGGATGATTGTAGTGGTGTTTCGTTCTCTGAGCTGGTTGTGAAGCTTTCATTGTTCTCCTTCTGATCACAACATCATCAGCACAAACTTCAGATAGAAGAAGTGAAGTATTCGAATTTATCCACATTTGACCTGTAGCTTGTTCTGTAAGCCTCGATCTTGATTGGTTGCTATTGACCTTAAACTTGTCATTATTGTTCAGAAGAACAATGAAAGCTTCACAAACAAAATATCCAGCTGAGAGAATGAAACACTAACACATTAATTTATTTCCTCAAATTATCAACGATTTAAAAGTACATGCTTTAAAAATTCATTTATTTTTAGTAAGTTAATTATAGACGATGCTATTGTGACGATTATATCAAAAAACAACCGTACTATCTATGAGCGATTAACTAACATTGAGATAGACACGATAGATATATACTTTAGATTACTGATAAAAAGAGGAAAAGTAATACACCCTTGATTAAAAATAGACACTGAATTAAATTCTTGTTAGGTAAATTTATCAGTTTAAAAATTAATGGAGCAGTTAATTAATGCTTGTGTGTGTATATATAACTCAATAATATAAATCATCATTTAGGGATTGCTAAATTGTAAAATGGTATTCCCTCGACTCTGTTATCTGAACGTATAAAATGTAGACCAATGAAATTATTTTGTTAACTATTAAAAAAAGTACGAGCATAATAATAATAATAAGTTTTATAAATATGTTATCTATGTTATGAATTTGTCTTCGAAGAAGATTCTTGGCTCATGTCACGAACTAATCTTAATTAAGAGAGTCATGAAGGTAATAGTGCACTAAACGGCTGTTTTTTGTATGTACACGTTCACTACTCTACTAGCGAAATAACTCGAAACCTCTCAGAGATCGTACGCCAAGGACTAAACCTTTAGACCAATCAGTAGAACTGCTATCTAACTTTAATCAATACTGAATACTACATAGCCATCTTTCAAAGCTTTCCATAGCACAAGTGCTTTAAACTCAAAGTAGTTGAAATCCACTGGTCACGACTTCTTACTAAAACTTGAAGGGTTTATCACTGCAATGCACTTCAACTTATGTACATTTTAACCTTTTGGTAATTTCATCAGTACATTGGAATTAAATTAACAGTAATGCATAAGTGCGCATCCACCGTTGGATGCCGGCCCAATGGTTCGAAGGTTCGGCGTTCGAGTATAATACCGAAGGTCCCGGTTTCGGATCCTGCGAGGTGCAGGAGTCATGGATGTGCACTGCTGATAAGTCCCATACCAGGATGAAAGGGCCTTCCAGTGCCTCCAGGTTTCTAATGGTAGTCTAACAATGATTGATTGATGATTTGTTTTAAATTGTTTCTGTGATTCTCAGTTCTCTGGACACAGAATCTTTACTTATCTATAAGTTAAGTGAAATGATCACTTTTTCCAATGAATTCCTTATGAATATTTACAAAAGGCTTATCTATGTCAAAGGTAGATAGTGGTTAGCACTGAAATCGAAGATGCTCGTTTCGTCTTTAGTTGGATGCACCTGCATTTAAGAGTTTATGCTCACTTAGAGACTTGAACGGAGTACCGTTTTCCTCATACGCCATTTTGTTATCCACTTAGCCACTGAGTCCAGACTGCCACTGGCTTGTACTGGTCACTGTCCAACTCCGGTTATAATGCTCGTGACATATTGGTTATATTGAAGCAATACACACAGGATACACACATACCAAATGAGACTGTTCAATATCAGTTCTAACTATCAATGGGGAGATTCAAACAACCAATACAAATGAATTCATAATTCTTTCACTGAGATTCATATACATTCAATAGGTTGTAACCAGTGGAGTTTAGCGCTGTCAGTTCTGAAGCACTGCTTACTCAAGACAGTGTATTAGGATGCGCAAGGCCGTTAATTGATGGAAGTTAAACACTAATATCGCTGGATGCCGGCTAAGAACTGAACAGATTAGGTGTTCGCGTGTAAAACTAAAGGTCCTGCTGTGGTGTGAGCTATTTATAAGTAGTATATGACGTGAGCGTCAATGTAATGTCTGGCAGCAGAAGATGGGGGAAGATCAAGAAAGGAAGAGTTAGAAAACGATGGAATTTGTATGAAACGCATGAATAGTGACAATGGATTGATGTTTTGCAACAGGATCAGTCCAGTTCGATATGATGAATTGATATTTTGCAAATGAACGATTTACGATATGGTTTTCCGATTTTCTTAGTAACTCTGTAATTTTCGTTATATACAATTCGGTTGCCCCACCAGTGTTCTCGTTCACTACACTGCGTCCGAATACCATGAGCTGGGGTCGTGGATGCACTCTTCTGATGAGTCCTATACCAGGATGAAACGGCTGTCCAGTGCTTCCATGTTACTAGTGGCGGTCTAACATTGATCGATTCATGATATTTCTGAGGATACATTTTAAAAAATGATAACAATGGAATAGATAACATCAATAGACAATAAGTAAACAATACATTTTGATAAGTTGATGATAGGTGAACTAATTATGATAACGATAATAAAGGCTTGAATCTATGGGATGTCGGTTGAAAACTTGTAAAAGCAAACATTGAAATAATCTTTGTAAAAAACTACTAAAATTACGAATTGACTAATGTTCGAATAATCAGTCAGTGAAGCGGATATTGGAAAGAGTGGTGTAGAAAAGTAAAAGGACTGGGGGTATGGAAATTAATAGTAATAGTAATAATAATAATCAGCATTGCTCACTAAAGCTAATTTGGTGATGGAAGATATGAGGGTGTCTTAAATTTCTCGTGAATATGTGAGAGATAAGATAAAAGCTAATTGAGAAAGGCACTATTTATGCCATAAATTACACTGATTGATTAATTCCTAACAATAATAACAATTGTTTAAGGCTTTAGTATAAGAAATTTGATTGTGACCAGTTTGGTCACGTGTGCTGTTACGATTGTGCGGGGGGGATGTCACTTCCCAGTTGCCCACACCATGGAAGGGTGTTTCTCGAGGAACCTGAAAAGGAACTCGGGTTAGCGTTGGTCCGAGCGACCTGCAGAGGCCAAAAGACAACTGCTTGAGGCCGGTCATGCACGGCCTTTTAAAGGGAAGTGTTCAAATTTGTCGGCTCCGAACTTGTTTAAAAAACAGGAGACAGAAATCCGTGAGGTAAGGCGAGATGTGGCATTTTTGAGGTCGAGCTTTTCTAATGCCTTCCTTCCTTTTGAGAAGACAGCATCGCTGCAGATGCTGGTTGTCTACGGGAAACATCTTACTTTTGTCACACCTGTCTGCAGTCGGCAGTACGACTTCGCCCCCAGACCTTAAGTGGCTGATGTTAGTCTCATCGTTCTCCAATCGACCTGCCTGGTGTGGTAGAACCTACAGGAACATCTGTTCCACCCAATATAGCTCGGTTGGGTCATCACG
This sequence comes from Schistosoma turkestanicum, assembly GCA_944470395.2. Lineage (NCBI taxonomy): Eukaryota > Metazoa > Platyhelminthes > Trematoda > Strigeidida > Schistosomatidae > Schistosoma > Schistosoma turkestanicum. The sequence goes on along the minus strand of OX103974.1, from coordinate 37,940,106 downwards.
ATAGGCAAGCCCGACCACCACGTCAAGGTAGCAGCTACGGTCGGGAGATAAAGATGTAAGACGTACTTTTTTCGTAAAAAGTAGTTCCGGTTTCATTGAATAGATGACAAGGGCTTCTATTGTTCTGAAGACTTGGATACTAGGAAATCCTGATAGATTTTGACGAATTCTATAAACAACCTTTATAAAGTCTCTAACACTTATTCTTTCAGTACTACACAGTACTCCCATTTAAAGTTACTAAAATTATAGTTGTAATTAGTGACTAGCTATGGCAGTTTCAAATTCATAAACTTTACAGAATACGATATAGAGCTGTAGAACAATTAAAATTAAAATCGTATGACACTAATGACAGCCTACTAGTCACTACTTGTAAGTAGTGTGATTTTGTTCAACTGTTTTCAAATAATATACTGTTGCGGAAATTCTAAAGGAATATATTAAGATTGAAATGTATACATGGAAGGTGACCGATATTATCACAGTGATATGCATTATCGTTGTAGTATGCTTCACCTTCTGTATACGTGTGTATGTGAGAATGTAGGTTTTTGAGACTTGGTAGATTCACGACTGAACACAAAATTTTTCTTGTTTCGCTTCTGTGTCATTAAAGTTGTTACCAAATGAAGATGAAATCTCAAAAAAATACAAAAATGTATTTTTGTGCACTGTCACATAAAGAGTTAATTAGCTTTCAAGATCTTGAAAAAGATTGCGGTATATTGGTTATGTTAAAAAGCGCTTTATTTGATTACAGCAAAAAGATTTTCATTATCAAGTTATTGTGGGTTGTGGTTCTTGAATAAATTCATGAATCCATCAATGTTTGACCACCATGAATAACCTGAAAGCACTGGACAGTTGATTCGTCTTAGTATGGTACTCATCGACTATGCGCATCCACGATCAACCAAGTGATAATCGAACCTAGGACCTTCGGTCTCACACGCGAACGCCTCATCTCTAGATCACTGAGCTCACTAGTGATTAGATTTGTCAAGAAATTCTCAGTGAGAAACCTTGACCAGTGAAGTTCAACTCTGTAGGCTGACGACAGTTACCAACTAATCATATTGGGTAAGATTGCTCAAAACCGTAGATTGATGAGAGCTAGACATTACCACTCTTGAATGCGAGTTCAGTAGTCTAAATGTTAAGCGTTTGAGAGAGAGAACGAAATTCCTGAGTTAGAGTCCCGCATGCATAGGTTGTGGATACACTCTGTTGATGAGTTCCATCCAGTGCTTCAAGGTTTCTAATCGTGCTCTAACAACCAACGAAAAATTTCACCATAAAACCATTCAAAAATAAAAAGAAACACCTCTCACTTATAGTCATTCTTTCCTGTTATTCATCTTTTTATCTTACAAAATTTTACCTACCAATTTTTGTTTCCTTGAACGACATTTTTCTGCATAAAAATATACTTAGGGGGCATTAAAATTTCTCTCTATACATATACGCAATGGCTATTGCATTGCCTACATGACAGACAATAAAAGCAACAAAACAAACCCTCATTCACTGTTTCCGTTTTAAAATTTTATCGATTGTAAGATGATGATAATTAATAATAATAATTATACCTAACTAAAGCAGGAAATATGACCACAACAGATAAAAAAAAAAGTTTTAGGCGGGCCGCTGTGATTTATAATCTCATCATTGAACTAATTATTACAGTTTAACTGATACAAAGCGACATTAGAATCCTAATTCAAATGAATATATCAGCGCAAGTTTTTTTTGACTTTTAAATAAATAAATCAGTCAAACGAAAGTTGTTGATATAGTTTACTAAGTAATTTTATCAATAAATCGATTTGATTTCGGTATTTCCAATGGACAAGAACACGGTATTTGTCATCTAACTGAAATCCATAAACCCTGAGACTATGTGAGCATTACAATGTACTTTGAAGTGGTGAATATGAGAGGGCCTCTATTTTAATGTTAATAATATTCCTCAATGGGATAGACTGTCTTAGAATTTCCTAACGTCAACTATTTCACAATAAACATGTGACTAAATCGTGGAAGAAGAAGAATATCATTGGTTGGTCATAGTGTGTGATATACATGCATACGTAATCGATCAGATTTGTCGATTATCAAAATAGCAAAGTCAGGTATGGATTGAGTAAAGTCACCTTGCGAATTTCCTTTTGAAAAAAAAACATATCACGTGATATTTGTTTCAACATTGACTTAATTTAGAATGCTTATTGACAGAACAACTCATTCGTTATGTTTTAACATTTTTACAAATACTGACCGATTGAGAAGGCAAAAAACAGTTGACGATTTGATATTCAGTTTATATATTTAGCAATGTATACCTGACTAATAATGCTATCTAGTACAACTAATGTCTAGCACTGGCTTGGAGAATTCAGGTTTGATTTCCTAGCGAAGTTTACTTGATCGTTACAGAGTAAACGCATTTTTTAATTGTCTTGAGTCTTTAGTTATTTTAAGTTTCTACAAATGATTGTAGCCTCTACCATTGGACAAATGTTAACTTTGTTTGAATAAGTTCACGAAGCGCTACGGAGAAAATAAAGTCTGTAGTGTGTATCGAGCTCACAAGGCTTGTTCCAGAATTTGGACAAATTACTTCATCCATTCTTCTTGAGTTATTTATATACATCCTTTGACCTTGTCAATTATTCGCTAATAATCTTAGTTGTTTTTATTTGAGTGTATATGTGTATTGCCTACTTCACTTGTCACATGTCTAACCTATTTTTATCTGACTATAAATAGTCAGTCATGCTTCATTACATCCAGTTGTCTAACCTTACCTTCTCCACTTCACTTCACTTTGCTTTCCATTCTCATGTCTGTCTGCCTGCATGATTGCATAAAATGAACTCATCCAAGTGAATCCGTATTTGACTTCACGTTACTATCGCCTAAGAATGATATATGGAAATTGAAGGGAAGATTTGTTTCATTGTATACTCAATCATTCGTCCAAACTGGAGTAAAGATCGTGGACTACTATAAAATGGTGTACCCTATTTCAAATTCAGCGCTAACCATAAAAATTCACCAATCTACATCCAAATTAATGTTTAAGTAGAAAAATTTATTGACACGTTAAAAACGAGGAGTAAATGATGACGGATATTTTTCAAAATCAAACTAGGCGTGAACGATAAGTTATTGTAGTGAAAAATTACTCAGTATTACATAGAACAAATAGAATGTGATTAGTATTTGGAATCCAGGATGCGCGTTTCATTCTGATGACAAGTTTGGGAGTCCAACCTTTTCAGGATTATAAGTAATATAGAATTTAGAACAAGTGTTTCTAAAACGACCTGATTACTTTTGGGATAGAAGTCATTGCCTATTATGTGTGTAGTGACATAATCTCTATTTCATTTCATTGTGATTATTGACTGATAAATTACCTTGATTGGTTTAACATTTTCATATACAAAATATTCATGTATATTACAGTAAAAAGCCTGGTGATGATCTAATCGAAAACAACATTATTGTTCGCTTACATATGTTGTTCTAATTTTCACAATGGAAATCTTTAATATTCATAAATGAAATACATCAACATTTGTAAAGTTCAAAGTGATCTAATCAACTGAATGTCAGAAAAAGTACTACCGAAATTATTTTTCATGAGAATGGGTAAAAAGATATGTATTGCAAGTATCCAAGTATATAACCATTGAGAAAAACTCCCGATACAATATTTATTGTCAATCACTTAACCTGAAAAAATCAAATTTTGAAATATAAATTGAAATATGTCACTCTTTATTCACAATTGTCCAGTTGTATTGTTCATGACCTCATAGGTATCAATAAGTTGGTTGGTATGCTCAATCCAACCTGAAATATTTTTGTAAAGAAAATCCACGAAATCAATAAATTCTGTCAATGTTCAATGCTATTTTTCTCATGGTCTGTATTATTTATCTCAGAATTATCCAACTTTCCTAATTCATACATGCGTTAAGCTTACTTACTTACTTACTTACTTACTTACGCCTGTTAACCCCAGCGGAGCATACGCCACCGACCAGTTTTCTCCAGTCAACTCTGTCCTGGGTTTCCATTTCTAGTTCTGTCCAATTTTAGTTCATTCTTCTCATGTCTGTCTCCAGTTTTTTGCATAACCTGTTTCTAGGCCTTTCTCTTTTCCTTTGACCTTGAGGGTTCCAAGAGAGGGCTTGTCTTGTGACACAGCGCGGTGCTTTTCACAATCTGTGCCCTATCCACTTCCACCGCTTCTTCCAGATTTCCCCCTCCTCCTCCACTGGAATCTGGTTAACATACGTTAAGCTGCCTATCTTTAGTCATTATTCCCTATTTGAAATGAAAGAAATTTAAAGTTATCATTAGCTTGTGATGAGATATTTTTGAATTCGCGCGAATTTTCCCCTATTCAAAACACACAGTAAAAGCCATTTAGTCTGTTTTTTTATATAAGAGAAACTTACGAAACGCCTTAAAACATTGTAATCCATTTACTTCGTAAGACAATTTTTTTAAAACTTTAAGGATAATATTACATAACTTCGATGTAGTCACCAAACTTTGTTCAGCTATTTGTTTTCGATTTGTTTATCTTAAAATTAAATTTGTTTTGTAATCAATAGTTTGTGGTTTTCAAATTTTTCGTTTCAGTGCTTAGTCTTTTGGTCATTGGAGCTATACGTTTTGTACCGGCTGGATTTTGTACATATATATTTGCTTATACAATATCAGCTTATTCATGTAAGTTTATTGCACTATTGCACTATTCCAGGTACAGTGTCCAGTAGGATTTTATTTTTTTTTTGGTGATTAGGTTTTTTATGCATGGATTAATTTTACTTTTATAGAGCTGTAAAAATTGTTAAGTTTTTTTATTGATTTCATAAATGTTACAACATCCCATCCCCGTCGCCAGTTGTAGGGTTCGTCACTAAGTATGCTTGAAGCTGTTACGAGTTTACCTTAGTCGATAAACGCGAACGAGACTTTTACTAACGTCCAGGTAGGCTACCTTGAATCTCCAGGCTGAAGTGAAAAGGCTTTGTAAGCGTAGAAAGTATATTCTACAAACACCCAGTAATCACAGTACAATCAAGCATACAACTCTCGTTTATTTATATAACATAGAAACGTCCTTGAGACAGTTAAGAAAATAGCACACTAAAATACACAGCAGCCAATCACAGCCATGGATTTTCCTGGTGGGAATTGAAATCTCAAGGTGAACTGATCAGCTCATGCTCACAAACGGAAAAACCAAAATAAGGCATTTATCAAGCGAATTTTGGGGATCTAACATCCTCAACAGTTAGAAAGCTGAAGGCATTGGACAGTGTAGCTTCAAACTCCACTCATGGGAATCAAAGCCAGGACTTTGAATTTTGCATGCGAAAGCATACGCTATCGATTTCTGAGCCAATATCCAATAGTGTTAATGTTTAAATTCAATTCATCAATCAGTTTATAAATGGCTTTTTATTAAAATTCAAGTCATTATCATCACACAATATTTGAAAACTCCTTATTTCGTAGTGCAAATTACGTTTATGCAAAGTTCATAGTTGTTTGATAGATATATAGATAAGTCTGTAGGATGGTAGATGAGATTACATCATACGGTGTCTTGAAATTTCACATAACAAAAGAAGGCTACAAAAATGATATCTAGGGTTTAGAGACTTAAATATATATGTTAACCGTTTAAAATCTCTCGCGGTTCGGGTTTCACCTGTTACCCCCAATGGAGTATAGGCCGTCCACCAGTTTTTCTCCAAACAACTCTGTCCTGTTAAAATCCCTCACAAACATTAATATCTGAATGAAGAATATTCTTTTCGATTAACTTGCATCAGGTTCTATAATTATATGTATATCTAAATAGGTAATCCAAAAATTGACCAGATTAAAGATAAACTACATCGTTTCAAACTCTATTACTTGTAAATTTAGGATAATTTGTGTAAGGGAATAAAAAGTGGTAATATGCAGATGACTAATTTGAAGTGTTAAATTGAGTAAATTTATATGTTGCATGAAAGTGTAACTTTGAATGATCAAAGAATCAATATTTGACTTAAATAACAATTTTAATTCAGAAAAACAACTCCCAGCTTATATACTTAAGATTTTTATCATGGATTTGTAAAGGTAGTTGAGTTTCATTGAAATCATTAAATCAGTCATTGTTAGACTACCAAAAGAAACCCGGAAGCGGCCGTTTCGTACTAGTATGAGACTTTTCAGTAGTGTGTATACACAATTGCCGCTCTCGGGAATCGAATCCAGGACCCTTGAGTTTTGCACGCGAACGCTTAACCTCTAGACCACTAAGTTGGCATTCAGCGTCGTTAATGTCATCTAAAGTCTTCTGTAGGTAAATGCCCACACCCGACTGGTCGAAAGTCAACTAGTCACAGCTTCTCACTAGAAATGCGAGATTTTTCTCCCAAAGCTAGTCACTGGTGAGCACATTTTACTGAAATTATTATGAAAGTAGATGCCCGATATTATTTCTTCATTAAATCGTCAATTACTAACTTAAAATGAATTGATTTATGTACATAAAATAAACTGATAAAGTTTAGATTATTCAACATAGTCAATTAAAAACTAACTTCAAGTTGCAACTTTTCAAATATTGCAGATTATTTATCTCACTGGTTAGAATATAATACACATGTCAACTTTACAGACACCAACATGCAGTCAGTCATCATGAAACTGTTTGTCGTGATTTAACAAATGTTGACTTAAAGATTACTGTTAAGCATACTAATAAAGCTTACGTATAAGCGAGAGAATTAATTACGTTTAAAATAAGGAGATTTTCTTTATTTAGGTCAAAAGTCATAGTTGAGCACAAAATCCTGAATATCGATCGGACATTTTTTTAATTTTCACGACGAAATGAAATAATAAGAATAACGCGTTTAAAAGACAAAGATTGTCTCAGAAACTATTTAGACGATTACAGTTACGTTATAGGGCCACTAGAATGCATAAATAAACGCAGTATGGTGTATGCTACTCACAGTGTGACCTATCAATAGTATGAAACAGATTGTCACTTAGAAGTTATTGATGACGAGAAGTTCCCTGTCCGGATATATGGCGTGATCAAAGTGTTTTGAAAGCTAGAAGATAAGTGAAAGAACATAGCTAATAACAAAATTGTTTTGAAAATGAAGGTCTGAAGATAAGGTGTACACATTTTGCTAGTAAACTGTGATCTAATACATTACATTGCCTTTTACGAAATATTTAACCCATTACAACCAAACCAACTGGTTTAAGTGAAGTAACAGATGTGTAATAGTTCCAATATTACTGAGGTGTTCACTCAAAACTCATAATTAGAGCACTGTTATCAATGGATGACAGAAGAAGAGTCGAAAAGTTGAAAAAGCAGTTATTCAAAGGAATATTAACTATATTTAACACCCAATTTAGTTATGAGACGTAACGATTAAAAGTTATATTGATAAATCTCCCTACTACTTACATTTCAAGACACAAGAAACTCTAAATAGCCTTAATTAATTTATTATATTACTGAAATCATGAAGAATCATAGTTAGACAAGCAGTAAGAACACCTGAAAGCAGTGCTTAGAACAGCCATTTCATCATCGTATTGGACTCATCAGTTGTACCATTCACGACTCCCCATACTCACAGGATTCGAACCCAGGGTCTTCCGTCTTGCACGCAAAAGCCCACCCTCTGGACCACTGAGCCCGGATACAACGATGTTAATGTATCACTCAGATCAATTTAAGGATTTGAGCAGACTCACTCATTGTCTTTGGTAATTACTGACTACACCCACAGGTTGTAACTTCAGTGGCACCATCTCAGCTAGAACTTCGAGAACTTCCTCATGACGCTTTTTACTAGTGAGCTACATTGTACGATTTTTCTATTATAGGAGTAATGGAGATGGTGTGTGGGTGTGCAACGTTTGAGGAGTCCCTATACCATGACCAAAACAGGCCATCGCAGTGCTTTCCAGGTTTTTAATACTGGGTCTAATAATGACTGATTGGTATTATTTCAGTAATCTACAACAATCTTCACTATTCTGTTTAGCTATGAACTAATCTATTGTATCCGTAAAATCCATCTATAATATCATTTTGTCTTTTTGATTCGGATAAAAATTGGAAAAAATTTGTACTATGTCATTTTATTTGTCACTCGGATTCAATCATATAATTTAACTTTACCTAAAAACACTAGAGATCTCAATGAATGAAGTATGTTTGTGCAAATTCAAACAATAGGAAAAAACAAAACTTATCCATTGATAATTTAAAAAGTAAAATGATGTTTGAATGATCATTGCTCAATCATAAGGTACTATTCATATCATTTGATTTTGAATGAGAAATCTGTCAGATTTTTAAAAAAATACAATGTTGAAGTTCAATTGTCAACCTAAGAGTTCAATTGTTCAAATTTTGTGAGATTCTATTGTTAGTTTACATCATAATTTGTTCTATTGAAAGTTTGTTAAAAATTTCACCTTTTTGTTTTAAATGAATAATGAATGGTTGGTAAATCTTGTAAAAAAAAGAAAGCGAACTTCGGCTTTGTTTTATCCTCGAATGGTTAAGCATACTATGTACAAGAGTAGATAACTGTCTTAACTGTACGATTTATTGTTGAACTAATGACTTACTTTTGCCGATAGCATAATGACTACTGAACGACGACTAAGACCATAATGTCAATGAGTTTTCGAGCTCATTTCAACCCAGTGTCTGATATGAAGATAAAGTCAGCATGAACAATCCTTCACAACTGTTCATTTATCATTAAAACTTAAAATGTGTACATGATATCGAATAACATTACTGTTAAGAAATAACACTGTACGCATCAGTACTCTATAAGTGAAGCAGAAACACCTAGATAAGGGAGATCTGCAATTTCTTAATAGCCAGTTCTTACTACGATAATTTGTGCTTTACACTGAGCTCTACAAACAGAATAAATATAACAATACAATAATTAATTCAGGCGCTAAATTTTAACTAAATATTCTCATAATTGGATTTTCCCAATAAGGTTTACGACTGTAATTGACCAGTCTCTTTTTGGCATATCCACTTCCACCAATAAATGCCTTTTACTTATGCCTGTTACCATTTATGAAGCATAAGCATCCGACCAGCATTCTACACCCTACTCTTTGCTAGCCATTCTTTCCTTCCCAGTTCTGTCTAATTTTTGTTCATTCTTCTCATGTCTGTCTTCATTGATCAAAGTAATCTGTTTTCCGGTCTTCCTCTTTTCCTTTAGCATTGTGGATTCCAAGATAAGACTTGTCTTGTGACTCAGTCTGGTGCTTTCCTCAATGTATGTCCTATCCAATTCCGGCGCTTCTTCCTGATTTCTCCCTCTGATACAATCTGATTTGTTTTCTCCCAAAGTAGGTTGTTGCTAATGGTGTCTGGCTAAAAAGCCGAAGTATTTTGCATAGACAACTGTTAATAAACACTTATATCTTCTGGATGATGGCTTTGGTAGTTCTCCAAGTTTCCATATAGTAGAATTGTCTTGACATTTGTATTAAAAGTCCTGACTTTGGTGTTTGTTGACAGTTGTTTTGAGTTACACTTGTTCAGATGTACAAATGCTCTCCCTGCTTTCCCGACTCGCGCAGGCACATCTGCATCAGATCCACCTTGATTGTCGATGAAGTCGCCCAGATATGTATAAAGGTTTTTTATATCCTCCAATGCATCTTCGTCAAGAGTGATTTGGTTGGCACATGTTGCTCTTTATCGTAGAATCTTGCTTTTCCCTTTGTATATGTTAAGACCTCCAGCTGCTACTGAACTGCTGCCCTTTCTTCGCCCATCAGCGCTTTCTGCTAATAATTCTTACAAGCTAAAGGTAATATATATCAAAGCAATCGCAAACAGGTCGTACATGATACCAATCACGGTCGATTGATAGGAAAATTCAATATAACCAATACCTTATTGCATAAACCACCACTGGCTATTCGAAACACAGTAGCTAAGTGTGATTTAAACACCTACCGGGTTCGAACCCCCCGATGTGAATACCAACTCCAAAAGAGACATGTTGTACCTTCCAGCCAATAATGAAACATATGCGCTCAATGTCACTCAAATTCACATCTGTTAAAATCAGTTAACACAAAACTGATTCCATATTTTATTACGTCATAAACAAGACATTAATTAATAATAATTACAGAGGATATTACCAAAATATTTCACAGAAAAAAAAACCACGACTAAGTTTTGTTAAAACAAGATTTATTGATTTTATACAGTTTATTATTATTACTGTGGATTAGTTTTTTTTTCTCGCCTACTAATAGGTTTTACTACTACAATATGACACTGTTGTGAATGTACTACTAACAGACTGAGTGAGACTAGTGTCTTCTATAGTACTGATGATAATAATATTAATAATAACGTGTTGAGAGTAACAATAAAATACTATGTAACAATTGTCATATACTACAATGTAAAAAAAAGTAGTATCATGATAGGTTTTGAAGAAAAGCAGTGGGAGAAAAAAAAATAGAAATTGCCGAAGTAGAGAGATGAGAAAAAGAACCAAAAAAAAATAAAGGGAGCTGTTAGATGGTGAGGCAAACGTCGTATACGTGCAAAGAAATGTATAGTTATTAATTTTTTTTCTTGCTTGCTGTGTTATTTGTCGGCAATAAAAAAAAAGATAAAATTTAGGGGGGAATTAAAGGAGAGAAAAAGAACGAAAAAGAGGGAGGAAATTAACATGGTAAAAATGGTTGAAATTTGAGGAGAAAAAAAACGATGTTGAAAGATATTTCAAAGTAAATGATATGACATTGAGCTTGATAAAAATTTATCACTTAATACTTACTTATTTACTTACTTACTTACGCACTTACTTACTTACTTATGCACTTACTTACTTACTTACTTACGCCTGTTACCCCCCAATCGGGCATTGGCCGCTCACCAGTTTTCTCCTTCCAACTCTGTCCTGGGCTTCCCTTTCCAGTTCTGTCCAATGTTTGTTCATTCCTCTCATATCTTTCTCTATTTCTCGGCGTAATGTGTTCCTTGGCCTTCCTGTTTTTCTTTCACCTTGAGGGTTCCATGTGAGGGCTTGTCTTGTGATGCAGTTAGGTGCTTTTCGTAGTGTGTGTCATATCCACTTCCACCGCTTTTTCCTGTTTTTTTCCTCCATTGGAATCTGGTTTGTTCTATCAAAGTAAGTTGTCGCTGATAGTGTCTAGCAAACGAATACGAAGTATTCTGCGAAAACAACTGTTCATAAATACTTGTATTTTCTGGACTAATCTTTATAGGAACTGTAAACAGTTCTCAGAAGGTGAATGGCTGTAAGTATCTACAAATGATTCATTTGTGATTTCAATGTGTATGACCAACGATCTCTATAATACTATAATGCAACATCAAAAAATGTGAGCACTAGTGACTAGCCTCATGAGGAAATTCTCGGAGTTCTAGTGGGAAGAAAAGACCAGAGGAGTTCAACCCTTATGACAAGCGGGTGAGGATGTTCGAATGTCTTAACTTGATAAAGTTAGATATCAACACCGTTAGATTCTGGCTCAGTGATCCAGAGGATGAACGTTCGCTGGCGAAACCGAAGGTCCTAAGTTCGAATCCTGTGGGTTGCACGAGTCGTAAATGCGCACTGCTAATGAGTCCCGTACGAGGAAGAAAGTGCCGTTTAAACAGTGCCTGCATGTTTCTGTTGGTGGTCTAACAATGATATTCATTCAAGATTTCAACGTAAACCGATGATCACCATAATACTCTAATGCAAAATTATTATGAAACCTTGGTTATTCAGTGGAGTAACCTTTTGTCAGTATGAGGAATTCAGAGTCATACTTCAACCAAGCCAAATACAAATTAGCTAACTGATTATTTTATATGAATTATATACTTGTAATGTCTATGTGAACGCACTGCTACGGGTGTTTTCGTTTGTGAAAGTGAGAGAACAAAAATATGAATATCCAACACCTAAATCAGTTTGGTGGAAGCTGATCTTCCATTTAAGGTATTTGAAAAATTCTAATCTCAAACTAATGGTGTAAATGGATCCCAGAATTTTGAGGGATATATGACATGCGAATCTATTTCTAGTGGCTAACCTCTCCTAAAGCTCCCTTAGTGCTTAATAGCTTAGATGTTAACAGGGGTGTGAAACTCCTAAGAAAATTCCTGTCTCGGTTTGATTAACCAGAAATTATCCTAGCCATCAATGAGATACCATACTTAATTCGTTTGTTGAGAACAAAACAGTTTAGTCCCCAGCTGTATCTGACTTAATGTAGGTTGAGAAAATTGAAGATCTTATAAACATTGTCTCTTAAGTTAGAGCAACACATACACTCACTGATTTAGCCTAGAACTCAAGAAAAACCGATTTAAATGTATTACAAGTAGGAGATAAGAAGAAATGGTCTGATGAGGATATCAACATAGAACTCGAAACTATTTCATAATTGTTTGGTTGAAATCGGTTGTGCACAAGACTTTCACAAAAACATACATATACGCATATAACCAAATGTTATCGATGGTCAGTCGGAAACAGTTCTTCTTAAAGCCTCAATTCAACGTAGAAATAGCATGTGATGTATACTGGTAGGTAAACTCAAAAATGCAATTCAGAGCTACTGTCTATCTGTTAGGATATTCATCCAATATCCTAAGAGAATTATTGGTCAATTCTTCTTAGTTAATTCCTACTGGTCAATTTTATGGTCGTCCTAGATATCAATGTCACGTGCTCCAATGTTGTTTTTTATTGGTTGTCCTGATTACCAATGTCACTTCAAATGTTGCTTCCTATTGGTCATCTTAACTGTCAATGTCACAGACTTCGATGCTGTTTCCTATTCGACCAAAATGTATAAATACGCATTATCTGTAACCTTTTGTGACCACGACCAGGACCAGGACCCGGATCCCTAGTCTGGGATCCTGATTCTCTTCTGGACTCGGACTTCGTACTTTCTGGATGCTTGTAGAATACAGGTTCTACTTCATATCAAGCTTTCTTCTTTTATTCAATGGGGGTTGGGATAATCGGATTGAGTAGCATGTCGTGTCACCGGATCCTTGCTCTGGTTTTCCGACTAGGTAAACTCGTAATAGTTCAAGCATATCAAAATGACGTGTTTACTTACAGGCGTAACACTATCACTTTCTTTACTTCCCTGTGGTGCTACCTTAACTAAATGATAAGTTACTTGGTGAATCCATATGTATCTGCGAATTCATTTGTTCCTGTAGGAAATGTTCCTATGTACAATGCGATGACATCCGAAGCAAAAGGTACTGCATTTGAGTCTCTAACTGAACATAAACTCTTTGATGCAGGTGCATCTGACTAAAGAAAAGGACGAAATAGGATATAACGCACGTCTTCGGCTTCAGTGCTACCTATTATCCAACTCTGACTTGAATAAACCTTTTGCTACATAACATATATATACGATTGCAAATCTTGATAAGAAATTCGTTGGAAAGTGATCACCTCAATAAACGTTGTGTTATAAATATACATAAATAGGGATTTTATGTCCAATGAACTAAGAATCCAAAAAAAACAATTTAAAACAAGTATTGGCTGTTGTCTAAACGTCTTCTATCAAAAATATTAAATGAAATGAAATAGTTTTCTACAAATATTAAACCATGAAATTAGTTATTTTTGCTCGTATTGTGGTGTGAGCTACTTATAAGTAGTATATGAAGTGAGTGTCAAGGTAATGTCTGGCAGCGGAAGATGGGGGGAAAATCAAGAAAGGAAGAGTTAGAAAACAATGGAATTTGTATGAAACGCATGAATAGTGACAATGGATTGATGTTTTGCAACAGGAACAGTTCAGTTCGATATGATGGACTGATATTTTGCAAATTAACGATTTACGATATGGTTTTCCTATTTTACTGAGTAACTCTGTAATTTTCGTTAGATACAATTCGGTTGGCCCACCTGTGTTCTCGTTCACTACAGCATGACTTTGTAAAATATGTGTTCCTCATACATCAATGTTACTTGAATTCCAGTGTACTGATGAAAGTACCAAAAGCTTAAAATGTGCATAAGTTGAAGCGCATTAAAGTGAAAAACTCTCAAGTTTTAATCAGAAGCCCTCACCAAAGGAATTCAACTACATCGAGTTTAGAGCACTTGTCTGCGGAAATCATTGAAAGATTACTGTGCAATACTAAGAATCGATTGAAGTTAGACAGCAATTCCCACTCATGGATCTAAAGATTTGTCTTTGCGAGTTTTTGAGTTAGTTCATGAGTCATAACTTGAAATGTGATGGAGTTGGCTGTTTTGTTTGTGCAGCTATAAATTTTCTCCACCATATCAAACACTTTTTATAGGTCCATCATGATTTGTTTGAGACCAATTTGGTCTCGTATGCTGTTACAGGTATGACGGCGGATGTCACTTCCCAACCGCCCACACCGTGAAAAGGTGTTTCTTGAGGGGGCTGAGAAGAAAGTTTGATTAGCATTGGTCTTAGAGACCTGGTGGCGTGATCCCAAGGGACAACTGCTTGAGGCCGTTCACGCCCAGCCTCCTTATAAGATGTTTTTGAAGTGTTAGTTCCTTTTTTGTTTAGGAGAACTTACCACCGGAAACGGAAATCCGTGAAGTAAGGTGAGTTGTGCCATTTTTAGGGTCGACATTTTCCTAATACAGCATCACTGCAGATGCTGGTTGTCCAAGGGAAACATCTTACTGCTGTCACATCTCTCTACAGCCAGCAGTAAATCTTTGCCCTGAGACCATGAGTCGTTGCTTTTAGTCTAAACCCTCTCCAATCAACCTGCCTAGCATGCTAGAACCTACAGGAATATATTTTCCAGGCAATATAGCTTGGTAGGATCATCACGACAGGCAAACCACGACCACTACGTCAAGGTAGCAGCTACGGTCTTATTTCAATTGTCAATTAACCCATTTCTATTCAATGAACAAAAACACTTTACAAACTTTGTAATTTAAATATATCATCATGTTGTTTCAATTTTCTTTCTTTCTTGTTTTATTTAATAACATTGATGAATTCTCTATCGAACACAGTACTGATCCTATTTCTAATTGTTCGTTTATGGATTCATATAATGAGTTTGAAACATGCTTATTGGTGGAGAAATGATTTATTCAATCAAAGTCATTTATTAAGTCATGTATTATTTATCATTATTCTGTTCATATGTTTATTTATTTTAGTAAGTTCAATTAATTTTTATTATTTTTTGGTTATAATATAATTCAATGATTTTTTTTTAACTATATAACAGGTAGGGAGTGAAGAAGTTGAGTGTATTGACCGCTTTACTTATCTTGACAGTCTCGTCAGTCTTGATGGTCTAGTGACTGACGAAATCTCAGCATGGATACAGAAAGCTTGATTGTATTTTGCCAACCTGAGTCACTTATGGCGTAGGTGAGATATCCGTTTGCTCCGTCCTACTTTATGGCTGTGAAACATGGCCAGTTAGAGGAATGGATATTCGTATGATATTAGTGTTCGGTCATAGCTGTCTTCGAAGCTTTTCTCGTATATCCTGGGACAATTGAATAAGCACTGTGGTTGTCAGGAATAGAGTACGGATTAAGGATCGCATATCGATGGATGAAGTAGTGAATCTTCATTATATGAGATGGTTGGAACATATGTTAGGAATGTCCAAAGACTGACTGCTATAAATGATCTATGTTTTGTGGTGTAGGAGTAGGTTGGAAGAAAGCTAGAGGTGGCCAGACCAAACCATGGCAGAAACCTATGAAGTCACTGACAACTGGATTAAGACATGTTGGTAGGTTTAGACTACCTTGTTTATGCTAGCGTGATAACAATAACCGATGGTTAGAGACCTTGAACGACATGGTTCAAAATCGTTTGCAATGGCACGTGTGCATCCAATATTTGCGTTCTATCAAATTCTAATCTTCCGAATTCCTCATCACTTCTATCTTCCTCTTTCTAAACGTATTTCACCGGATTATACTTCTTGAATAAAATCTTCAAACCTTAATCTTTCCAATCACTGCTCATACTTCTATTACCTCTACTACTACGGAATTTGAAATGACAATTGCGTCTCTATGCTAATGCGGTACGGTAACTTGAACTAATGTAAGTATGAACGAAGTTTCACATTGTAGCTGACTGGCTGAAATATAACAGATTATTCATGAGTAAATGGGAAAGTATTTTTGTTTTATACTTGAATCATAATTTTGAAAGTATTATATTTTTAAAAATTATGTTTGACACGTAAATGACTTCCATGCAGTCTACGGTCCAATTATTGACTAGTAATGTACTCATCTGAGTATTTGTTGTGTTAAGCCGTCTATCCGAGTCCATTACTAATATATACAAGTTTCCTGTATTCGGGACCAACCAGCTACTGAACCAAAAAATCTAAGAATGAGTAGGAAGCTTTCATTGGATAACCTAAATGGAAATATATACGCGATTCAGTCATTAGTGCAGATAGATATCTCAGAAAATCAAGTCAACCAATAGTGTGTGTCATCTTCCCACGGATAATATAACCGAACAGTGATGTATAGATTACATTCGTCACCATCTCTTACTCTTCATTTGATCTTGAACTAATATATAGTTGTGTTGGGGACGTTAGATCCCCAGGACACATTCGGAAAAGGTCCTAATTTTGGATTTTTTGTGTTTTCGAGCATCAACTTCTCAACTGACCTTCAGCTTAGATTCCCCATTCGGGAATCCTTGACTGTCATTGGTTGATGTAATATTTTAGTACGCTATTTTTGTGGCTCTCATCAAGAGTGTTTCTATCATTGTATAAACAAGCTTGAGTTGTATGCCTGTCAACCTCATATTTTCTGGTTGTCTATAGAATACATTCTCTAAGACTTATCAAGACCTCTTGATATAGTCAGCCGGACTGGGGACAAACAGATTAGAATAGCCTATCGTAACACTGCATCATTTGACTTCGCTCTCGTTCACCGAGTAAGGTGAACTCATTATCGTTTCGAGCATATCAATTTGATTGAACGACTTTTTCATACCTATTTCCGATTCAGAAAATAACGAAGATCAACGATTCCATGCATTTTTATAATATGATTAGGAATTGTTAACTACATGAAATTACCACTGATAAATCGTTGACAAATATTTAGGTCAATTTCTTAATAACTTCATCACCTATTAGTAAGAATATAAAAATACTCATTGAATGACTAGACGTCGCCTGTAGTTTTTTTCTGGAGTTACTGCCAATCCAAAGGCCGAATAAAGGGGAAGGGCTGGTCGCGGAGTTAGCAATCCTATCCCTTACGAATCCAACTCGCTAAAAAACGCACTATTTACTAGTCGGGAGCCTATGCTCCATTAGAGGTAACAGGCGTCAGTAAATACATAAGCATTTCACACTTTTATATAATCTACATCAAACAGTTGAGCAGTTTAGTTTTCAAGTCTTATGTAATGAAATTTATTTCATTAAAATTGTTTCTAAGGCATAAAATGTATCTTTTTTTTCAAAAGCAAACTTTTAACTTCATTCTTTTACTTGAATGACTAATTGTTGCCAAAAGTACTTTTTTTTCTATTAAAAAAAGCGATTCTTGAAAACTGGTTGGTTACATTTTAATTTGTAACCAAAGTAACCATCAATTACATTGACAATGACTGAATTGGCATTTTAAGGCATTTACTTAGAATAAGCTACTTAATGAGATGAAGTGAAGTTAGTTTTTCCCCTTTTATAATAAATATGTTTCCGTGTATGACTGTGTTTTTGATCGTATAAGATGAATGAAATGGTAGCCTCGTAGGTAAAGAAGAATTTAACCTTCAAAGCATGTCTCATTTATTCCAAAACTTTGCAATTTACATCAGTTTTTTTAAGAGTTAAACGATGTCACTAATTCTCACACAAAAATTACAACTGTAAATTAAGAAAAACTCATGCTTAGTGAATCGGAAGTGAAACTTATGCAGAAATGACGGATAGCTCTGGAGACATTTCTTGTACATGACAGTACCATCAGTCTAACAGTCACAGGATGATTGATTGACATGGTTAGAACTTCGTACATCAGTACATAAGTTCAGGTTGCCATACCGCATCAACACGTAGACGCAACCATCAGATGGAACTCCATAGTGGTAGCGATATTAGAAGTATTAGCAGTAATGGAGAAGATTAGGACTCAAAGATATGATTCGAGAAGTATAATTCAGTGATATAAATTTAGAAAGAGAGAAAGATAGAGATGATCAGGAATTCAGGAGGTTAGATTTAGAGAGAACACAATGAATGACCGCACCTGTGCCATTGCAAACGATTTTGAGCCATGTCATTGAAGGTTTCTAACCATTGGTGACTTTCGTTTCGCTGACCCTTACCAGAAAGTCTACATCTGCCAACAAGACTCAGTCCACTTGTCAGTGGCTTCATGCATTTCTGCCATGTTTTGATTTGGCCGCCGCTAGCTTCGTTTCAGCCTACTCTTACACCACAAAACATTCTCATCGCGGCAGTCAGTGGTTGGGAACACTTAATACATATCCGGACCACCTAAACTGGTGAGGTTTCACCACTTCATCTATTGACCTGCCATCCTTACCTAGAACTCATTTCCTAACTACAACATTGCTTACACGGCCTTTATATAGTTCACATGGAATTATTCACGTATATATCGATGACCTAATGGTTTTGAAAATTTTGACTTCTACATTGTAATTTTTGATCAGAGAAAATTGGTTGAATATGTAGTGAGTAACAAAATGGATCATCTATTCCAGAATACACAGTGAATCACCTCGGCATTTTTGACTTGTATAGTTTGATGAATGCAAATTTATTATCAATTTTTTCTGAAATATTTTATAATTCAGAGCTTATTTAGAACTAAATTTGCTAAAGCTATCCCGACCGTAGCCGCTACCCTGACTTGTTAGTCGTCCCTGCCAATCGTGATAACCCAAACAAGTTATATTTACCGGAACACATGTTCCTGTATGTTCTAAAATGCCAGGCAGGTTGATTAGAGAATGGTAAAACTAAAAGCAACAACTCAAGGTGTGAGAGTAAAAGTCGTACTGCTGACTGTAGAGAAGGCATTTCCTTCGGACAACCAGCAGCGGCAGTGATGCGGCCTTCTCACAACGGAAGAAAGGAGTTAGAAAAGATCAACCCCAAAAAATGTCACACCTCACCTTACCTCACGAACGTCCGTGGGTTAGGCCTTTTGAAAAGCGGAGCTAACACTTTAAAACCTTATCATAAAAATGCTATGTCCGACCAGCCTCAAGCAGTTATCTCTCTGGTTTTATGGTTATGCTCCTTTTTCAGCGCCGTCAAGAAATGCCCTTCCATGGGGTAGGCAGCCAGAAAGTGACATTCCCCCGCATATTCCTAACAACACAAGAGAATCTGCCACTTTCACTATTACAACCATATCTATTATTTTCTACAGGTAATACTGTGAAGTTTATCTGCAAATGGATGTTCATATGAACGTATATATTGTCAGCCGTCTCTTTTTATCTCTACTACCATTTCAAAATCATAGATTTCTCGTATTAGAAAATCACTCAACTAATCATTACTAATCAATGTATTTTAAATATTTAAAAAGACATGATTGTTAATCTTTAAACTATTCTCTCTAACTGACGACAATTAGTATGAATGAACAATTTTGAATAGACAAAAAAAAACAAAACAAGTTCCCTAGTTCCAACCGAAAGATTTCACAATTGACAAATGTACTAATCTCATTGAAATTTGTAGTAATATATGATTGTATTTATTGTTTGTTATTATACATTTTTTAATGTTTTTTAATTTTGTTTATTTTAAAAAAAAATTCCTACTTTATTTATTATTCATATTAGATTTATGTAATTTGTTTAAATTCATCATTGAAACAATATTCAACAAGTCAATGGAGAAATACAACACAATTTATTATTGAAGCATTATTTGTACTGGTGTCAGATTGTTTAAATGAATTATATGGATTTGTATTATTAATATTAATGATTATTTTAATTGGAAATGGATTATTATGCTTTATATTTGTATATAGTATATTGCATATATTAGCTATGGGTAAGTTTTATAGTTTAGTTTAATTTGATTTGTTTTGTTGTCTTATTTTTCTGGTTAATGTTTCTTATTTAGCGAGTTTATTTTCTATAGGATAAGGATTGCTAACCCCGCGCCCAACGCTTCTCCTTTATCCGGGCTTGAGACCAGAAGTAGCCACAGAGATGCTTCAGGCAGAGTTTTACTTAAATTTTGAATGTATTTGACACAAATTTCGTACACGTTGGTATTCGTCAAAGACAACTGGTGTACCTCACATTCGCCAGTATCTGATTTACAAGCAACTCAGTATGATTGAATTCTTGTGGGATTGAATGATCAGTTAGTACTAACCAGTGTCGTAGTTGTTTCAGTGTTTAGTTATAAGTAGTTAGTGACATATTCATCACTCATAACTCGTGTCAACTTGGATTGATTTTTGAGAGATCGATAATTATCTAATCTGAATTGCGATACAAGTTATTTTTCAACATGAAGTTGAAATTCCTTCATGTTTAAATGTTTAGTTCAGTAACTTTCTCTTCCTCCTGGTGATCGACTGGATTATGAAAACGTCAACATCTGAAGGAAAGCACGGTATTCAGTGGACAGCTAGGATGTACCTGGAAGATCTGGACTTAACAGATGACCTGGCTCTTCTATCGCACACGCAACAACAAATGCAGGAGAAGACGACCAGTGTGGCAGCAGTCTCTGCAACAACAGGTCTCAACATACGTAAAGGAAAAAGCGAAATTCTCCGATACAGCACAACATGCACCAACCAAATCACTCTTGATGGAGATTCTTTGGACGACGTTAACACCTTTATATATCTGGGAAGCATCATCGACAACCAAAATGGATCCGATGCAGATGTGAGGATGCGGATTGGCAAAGCAAGAGCTGCATTTCTACAGCTGAAAAATATCTGCAACTCCGAACAAATTTCAACCAAAACCAAAATCAGGATTTTCAATATAATCGTCAAGACAGTTCTACTGTATGGAACGGAAACTTGGAGAACTACCAAAGCCATCATCCACAAGATACAAGTATTTATGAACAGTTGTCTATGCAAAATACTTCGGATTCGTTGCCCAGACACCATCAGCAACAACGTACTGTTGGAGAGAACAAACCAGATTCCAGGGAAGGGGGAAATTCAGGAAGAAGCGATGGAAGTGGATAGGACACACACTGCGAAAAGCACTTAACTGCGTCACAAGACAAGCCCTCACATGGAACCCCCAAGGTCAAAGGAAAAGAGGAATGCCAAGGAACACATTACGCCGAGAAATAGAGAAAGATATGAGAAGAATGACCGAACAGAAGAGGACAGAAGAGGAAAGGGAAACCCAAGACAGAGTTGGTTGGAGAAAAATTGGTGGGCGGCCTATGCTCCGTTGGGGGTAACAGGCGTAACTAAGTAAGCAAGTAAGTAAGTAAGTCAGTAACTTTTCCAAGATTATTATCCAAAGTTACTGATTTAAGTACTAAAACTAATGACATCATTACGTCTGAAATAAATTTTTGCAAAAGAAATCATGCCGTTAATGCAATGTTTATATAAACTATTGAAGCCACTACACAATTCAAAATTTTCTCACATACGTCAGACTTCCTCCTTATTCTCAAAGAATATAAATGAATATATATATATATATATATATATTTGGATACAGGAAGCCACGCCTATAAGTTTTGTTTTAAGTTAAGTAACTACTATTCAAAGCGCAAGATTTATCTACACTCATCCAAGCAGGATGATACTTCTAATCAAGTGTCAATCATTGTTATAATCTGAGACATAATTATCATTATTATTATTATTATTATTATTATTATTAATATTATACCACTATGATTGATTTTAACGCACTACTCAAATGTCTACTGAACAGTTAGTTATCAATCAATAATTATCATTTGGATTATCGCAATCCATGGACGTCCGCCAGTTTTCCTTTTTTTTCATTCTCTATGGTTGGTTATTCACTACTGACTTGTCAGTGTTACACAAGTAGAAATGTTTGACGTTTTATTTTCAATGTAACGATGATTTGACAATGTGGAGGAAATGGATTCCAACCTATTGATTGATAACTGTCATAGGGGATTTACTTTAAACTAACTAAAAACATATGCTGACAGTTTATTAGATAGGAAATTAGAAATAAACGATAATGAATTTTAAAATTGTAATTTACGTTACATCTGTTCTGTTGATATTCCTTTTGCTTTGAAAAGTTCATTCTAAACAATTCAAATTTTACATAATTGACCAATCATAAGTAGAATTTTGGAAAATAAGACATGTTGAAATCATCAATCTATCATTGTTAGACCACCATGAGAAGCTATAACCAATGGACGGCCGTTTCGTCTTGGTATGGGACTTATCAGCAGTGCTCATGCACGTTCAGAGGTTAGGCATTCGCGCGCAAGACTGAAGGTCTTGGGTTTGAATCCTGTGAGGTGCGGAAGTTGTGAATGCGCACTGATAATTAATCCCATACCAGGACAAAATGGCCGTCCATTGGTTCCAGGTTCCTAATAGCTGTCTAACAATGATCGATCGATGAATCCAACAAGTAAGATATAACTTATTGAATAAATAAGGTTTTTATCACCCATTTTTCAGTCTTACTGTTTGTGTTTTTTTTGGAAGCTGTCAACTTTTTCTATCTACATTAAGAGATCAGAGAGTGAAGCAGTTGAGTATGTTGACCACTTTACTTATCTTGGGAGTCTCATCAGTGCAGATGGCCTGGTGACTGACGAAATCTTAGCATGGAGACAGAAGGCTCGATTGGCTTTCGCTGACTTGCATCACTTAAGGCCTAGATGAGATATCCGTTTGCTAATCAAAGGACGAGTGTACTGCGCATCAGTTCGCTCTCTCCTGCTTTATGGGTGCGAAACATGGCCAATAAGAGTAGAAGATATTCGTAGGTTGCTGGTTTACGATTATAGGTGTCTCCGAAGCATTGCTCGTGTATCATGGGACAACCGAGTAAGAAATGCTGTCGTTAGGAAACGGGTCTTAGGTAAGAGTGGTGGATCAATAGATGAAGTAATGAAACTTCATCAGTTGAGGTGGTTGGGACATGTGTTGCGTATGCCTAACCACCGACTGTCTTGTCAAGCCATGCTTTGCGATGTGGGAATAGGTTGGACGAAAGCTATGGATGGCCAAACCAAAACACGGCAGAAATCCATGAAGCCACTGACAACTCGAATAAGCCATGTTGTTAGGTGTCAAATACCGGGTTGGGGTCCGTGACATGATAGTAATCGATAGTTAGAGACCCTGAATGACGTTACTCAGAACCGTTTGCAGGTGCGTTAACTCTTCATGTTCTCTCACATCTCAACCTTTTGAATTCCTCTACTACTATTGGATTTGAAATGACAATTGCATCTTTGTGATAATGTGGTTTGGCAACTTAAACTGATGTACTTATTCACGAAGTTCTGCGTTGTAACTGACTGATTGACCAACCGATCGGCTTACGTATGCAGAAGGAATTATTACACTCAAAGCCGTTTGCACTGGCTCAGGTGCATTTATTCTTTGTGTTCTTTCAAGTCCTAACTTTCAGAGTTCCACATCACTATATCTTTTTCTTTTCACGTTTATTTCACTAGATTCTTCCTCTTGAATAGTATGTTGGAACCCTAATCTTTACGATTACTGCTAATACATCTTCTACCTTTACTTCTATGGAATCTGAAATGACAATTGCATCTTTGTGATAATGTGGTTTGGCAACTTAAACTGATGTACTTATATACGAAATTCTTTATTGTTGTTGTCTGAGTGACTGACATTAAGAGACTGATTTGACTGTTGCAACTACAATTAAACATACCATACTTGAAACAACTTGTGGCGGTTGGATTTCGATTTAATCCGTAAACATAGTCTACTGCTCGTCTGGACAACTGTTACTATATAACATCCAATGATGTATGCAAATCAAAAGATGAGTACAAAGTGTTGATGACGTTTATTATCTCACAACACATCGGTCACAAAACCACCGGCAAATGAAGCGTAAGCAAAATGAAATGGAATGCCAAGGAGCGAGCTAGCGAGCGAATGAGTTGGATAACGAATGAGTCACTGAATTGTTTAAGCCACTAACATCAACGCTCAAGCAGACGAATCCATACAAACGTGACAATTAAAAGTTAAATAAGTCACTCAAAAGAACCTGAGACAAATTAAACGTAGAAATCAGCTCAAACGTAGCTGAAGGACTATAACCTTAACACATGACCCATTGACACATCTAAATTATTTCTTGTATATCTTGTTAACCAGTGATAACCCGACGATTGTTAATAACTAAAATACAAGTTGTATCTTATTATTATAAATATGGAAATTTGAATCAAGATCAATAACTATCAGACTAATATAATCCCGTAAGTAATAAAATAACATTTTAACTCTTAAAGTGAACGTCTACTGGAATAGTTTTGTCAACCTTCTAGAAGCAAATTGTATGTTAACAAGTTCTAAGCGCATCGAAATACAAATCTTCAATTATAGATGCTGAATTAGTGCTGAAAATTACAGTGTATTATTTCTGTCAATATCATTTGTGGTGTGTACTAATTTGTCAAGCTCTCAGGGCGAACCCTGAAGTTACTCAGACTTATTTTGATCATATCAGTTATTAGCTTATGATCTTGGTTGTTCCTACTTGAGTGCATATGTGGATACGTACTTTGGTTATTGCATATCTGGCTTAACTATAAATAATTGGTCAGACCTCAATGCATTCGGTTGACTCACTCCCCTTCTCCAATTCGCTTCCCTTTGCTCGCTCGCGATACTTTCTTATGTCTGTCTGCCTAAATGAATGCATGAAGTGAATTCATCCAAATGAATCTGTAATCGGCTTCTTATTACCGCCGTCGCATAAACAGGGTTCGCCTAAGTATGATATACGGAAATGGAGGGGAAGATTTATTTCGTCGCATACTCGACTGCCCGTACAAAAAGGAGTCAGTTAACTGGTCACTAAAATGGTGAATCATATTTCGAATTCAACGCAGCGACTTAAAAAAACATTTCACAGTTTTGCCTAAACATACATATTCTTATCATATTTACTTGTTCCTCTTCTTTTGTTTCCACTTCCTAGTTGAACCAATTCGTTTAAAATCAACTGGATGTTTGGATTTTCGACAAATTGGTTGGATTCAATATGGTTTTTTACCAATATATTTATTATATTTTCTATGGATGATACGTTTTTATTCAAGTTTTTGTCAAATATTCACAACAACATTTATTTCTAATTGGTAAGTGATCCATCTATATGACATCTTTTTGTCTTACATTTTGGCCTTAATGATTAAGCTTTAATTCAATTAGAAATCGTTTCATGTTGTCACTTTGTGTCATCTGGTAATTCGTTGAAGAATACACATTTATTGAGAGCGTATATGTAGTGTTTAGTGATATGTAGATGGCTTCATACTTAAGGTATAAGTAGATTACAATTCTGAATTGTGTTTCATATATTCAGCTGTATATGATAGGATGTATTGTTGTAACACGCTTACAGAGCTACCATCTTTCGTCACTGGTCTGAGCAAAAGTGTCGTTAGAGTAATAAAGTTAAAAAGTAAATTACTACATTACTGGTAAGCGTTTTTTTGGCGAGTTAGTATTCTACGTGATGAAATCGCTAACCCTATGCTCAACCTTCCTCCTTTATCCAGTGGCCTCAAAAGTACTCCAGGCGGAGTTAAATTAATACATTATTGGTAAATTAATAGTGAATACGTCTTCAATTCATTAATCCATTTTTTCCTACCTATAGCGTTTCGGCTATAAAACATAATTTTTGGCGTTGAGAAACTAACAACACAACATATTATGCATTGAAAACTTGTATAAATGAAACTTCATATGTTAATGAACGACTGAATGTTGATCTGATTCAGTTTGGTACACATGCATCCTTTGAGGAGGATTGCTTCGATACTAAATTAACCGTTTAAGGTATCCAAAAATTTTAATCGATAAATGAAATGCCAAAGAATTATACTTGTACATACTGTTCATGGATATATCGTTCGGTTTGTTCTGGAATATTACAGATAATTTTTATCATAAAATGAGATCATTTTGTGATCATACTAAATGTCTTTTATGTGACTCACTAATATACACTGAAAATTAAACTTGAAATCAAATTTAGACTGTCTTTACCTAGTAGAGCTTATCATATCTTCTGATCAATACATCGGGATTTAATTCAAAACTTCATTATTTTAAATGAACGCTGTTCTGAATTATCGGATTAAAACAAAACACTTGTTCAACGCTATCTTCTTTTTAAATTTCATTTCTAAGTAACCACATATTTGTCATCTCAAAGCTATAAAAATCAATCTACACCAAAAATATCCAAAAAATTAACACAAAATCTTTATAGAAACAAACATAAATGATTAGTTTTGTTTAGTTTTTGGCAACGTTTTTTCAATGTTCAAATTTACTTTCAATCAATAGTCACAAGAAATTTACAATTTCTGTCTAAGTTGAATACGGGGTTGTGAAGATTGTTAAGTTACACATTCTTGAAATCATGAATCGATCAATGTTAGCCATTAACACCGTTGGATACCGGCTCAGTGGTCTAACGGTTAGGGCGTTCGCGCATAATACCGAAGGTCCTGGGTTCGAACCCTGCGAGATGCTGGATGCGTACTGCTGAGTAGTCCCATACCAGGACGAAACTGCCGTCCAGTGCTTCCAGGTTTCTAATAGTGATCTAACATTGATCGATTCTTGGTTTCAAAAAATAAGTTGAATACATCATCTAATTTCGCATGAAATACTTTTACTTCAAATATCTTCAAAGTTGATGATATTTATGTTATTAAAAATCCAATTTGTTTTAATTAGTATTGATGTTCAGTTGACAATTGAACAATAAATGTTCAATGTTTTTGTTGTTGTTGTTGTTAAAACGTGTACTGTATTCAAAAAAGAGCAAACTAAGTGTAATAAAAGTTTTCCAAAATTGAATGACATCGTTACTTTTTTATCCCCCACTCCTAACATCTAATTAATTACTTCTTAAATGAGTCAGATAATTTTTTGGGCGTTTATATTTATTTTCCAAAATGATTATTGCCAAAAAAGGAAAATGATCTTTATGACAGGTTAGTAGTAAGTAATGTGGTCTCTATCTATCTTCTGTATATAAAACCATAGTAATTAGTCAATAATATGTTAGCTAAATGACTAGTATTCTATTAAATTGTTGTAAGATGATCATAAATTTATGCAGTACAATTTGAAATACATTTTATTATAGTATAGTTTATAAAAACAAACTGGTAATGAACAATTAAATTGTATGACAATAAAAATTTTTTATGTTTTATTGTGATTACTTACTTACTTACTTACTTACGCCTGTTACCCCACAATGGAGCATAAGCCGCACACCAGTTTTCTCCTACCAACTCTGTCCTGGGATTTCCTCTCCAGTGCTGTCCAATGTTTGTTCATTCCTCTCATATCTTTCTCTATTTCTCGGCGTAATGTGTTCCTTGGCCGACCTTTTTTCCTTTTGCCTTGAGGGTTTCATGTGAGGGCTTGTCTTGTGATGCAGTTCGGTGCTTTTCGTAGTGTGTGTCCTATCCACTTCCACGCTTCTTCCTGATTTCCTCCTCCACTGGAATCGTGTTTGTTCTCTCCCACAGTAAGTTGTTGCTGATCTTGTCTGATCAACGAATCCGAAATATCTTGCGTAGACAACTGTTCATAAACACTTGTATTTTCTGGATGACGGATTTCGTAGTTCTCCAAGTTTCCGCTCCATACAGTAGAACTGTCTTGACATTTGTATTGAAAATCCTGATTTTGATTTTGTTTGACAATTGTTTGGAGTTCCAGATATTTTTCAACTGTAGAAATGCAGCCCTTGCTTTGCCTTATTGTGACAGCCAACATTAAATGAAGTTAAAAATTTTCACCCATTAGAATTTTTATTTAATATCATCATCAGAAGAGCGACTCAATTTGAATATTATGTCTGTGCATTAGTGGATACTTTTAGATAGTTGAATGGAATCTTATAGAAGCCCTCGATTTTAATTTTGTACTGGCTGATAGTGGTGTTAGCATAGGTACAACTTACTTTACTTTACTTATACCTGTTACTCTCAATGGAGCATAGACTACCGACCAATTTTCTCCAACCTACTTTGTCCTCAATCTTCTTTTCCAATTCTGTCGAATTTTTAGGCATTGTTCTCTTGTCTGTCCTCATTTCTCGGCGTAATATGTTCGTTTGCCTTAGTCTTTCTCTTTGACTTTGAGAGTTCCAATTGACGGCTTGTGTTGTGATGCAGTTATGTGCTTTCTTCAGTTAGTGTCTTATCCACTTCCACCACTGAAATCTGGTTTGTTCTTTCCCATAGTAAAACTTAGACGAAACTGATACCTCTGTTAAATTGAAAATTTTTCTAACGTAGTAGTACTGGAATATTGAATTAATGCCTAATATTTAGTGTCAGATCATAACTTAGGTTCAAGGTTTTCTTCTAATCACCATTAATGTCTACACCAAGACCAAACTGGCTATTATTGATTAACATTATGGGGTTGTGGAAATTGCCGACTTACTTTTTTTAAATCATCATCCGACCGCGATTCAAGACCTGGAAGCACTGAAAGACGGTCGTTTCACCATGGTATAGGATTCACTAGCATTATGCATCCACAACCAAGGACCTACGGTCTTGCGCGAGAGCGCCTAACCTCTGGACCACTGAGCCAGCATAAAAAGGTGTTAATCAATAACTTCGATCATTTCACAGTCTTGCGCAACCTCATCAACTGTCTTCTGTGAGCACCACTTCGCACTCAAACAGGGTTGAACTTCACTGGTCACGACTTCTCACTGATTAGTTCCAAATCATAACAATACAGCTTCCATGCATCACCAAGTTTTCAATTTTCATTAGGTCTACTTTAATTCAAATGGAAATCATCTTTTAAAAAGTATTCATTACACCGAAAGTGTTTAACTATACTATGTGAAAACAGTGGTGTACTAATCATTGTTTGATAAGCAAATAACTATTTCAGACGAATGAACTGATGACGTAATACAGATAAAATCAGTTAAAAGGTAACGGT
Source organism: Schistosoma turkestanicum (assembly GCA_944470395.2). Taxonomy (NCBI): domain Eukaryota; kingdom Metazoa; phylum Platyhelminthes; class Trematoda; order Strigeidida; family Schistosomatidae; genus Schistosoma; species Schistosoma turkestanicum. The sequence continues at coordinate 37,910,776 of OX103974.1, read as the reverse complement.
TTTTGTAGGTCGATGGTCAGTAAACTAACTACTGCTCTATGATTTCCTCTCCACATTCGTCTTCTAAACGAATTTACAGCCATATGTGACAATCAGATAGTTGAAAGTCAAATTTTGTAGCTGATATTCTAAGATAAATCATATTCTAAACCTAAGTATAAAGTATTTTCCAAATCATGTGCCTTGGAAAGCCAAAAATGAATACCCAAAATAAATTAGTGATTTTTCAATTAATGTCGTTTATATAAAACTATTTTTCAAGAATTACTTAGTTAAATTTAATTACCGTTTGTAATATTCCATCACTGTTCCGATTCTCTGATTCACATCTGCCTGTTACTCCTCGTAAAGCATAAGCTGCCAATCAGGATTCTCAAACCAACTGTATCCTATGCTCTTCATTTCAGTTTTTCCAACAGATACTCATTACTTTCATGTCTGCCTCTGATTCTAGGCGCAGTATGTTCTTAGGTCTGCCCCCGTTCGCTTCAGCTCTGAGAATCCAAGGTTGGGGCTTGCCTCGTGACGTAGTTCCGTGATTTCCGCAAAATATTTCCAATCCAGCTCCAGAGCTTCTTCCTAATTTTTTCCTCATCTGCAATCTGGTTTATTCTCAGCCATAACAGATTATGGCTGATGGTGTCTAGCCGACGGCTGAGCAGTATCTTCTGAATGTTTTGAGTGATGGTATTGATACGTAGAAGTTTTAATCACTTTCAGAGCTTCTCTATCTAGTGTGCTTTGGCTGGTATTCACAGCATTGTTTTTCAAGATCTTTTTTCCCTCGTGCATGATGAGGCCTACTACTGAAGAAACCGCTGCTACATTGACCATCTTCACCTGCATTGGTTGCTATGTATAGGATAGAAGAGCTAGATTATCTGCGAAATCCAAATCTTCTAGCTACATCCAATCTAACCACTGTTTTCCGTGCTTTCTCTGAGGTGTCCGGGTTTTCATAATCCAGTCAACTACCAGTCTGTTGGTACTTGTTCTTCCTCCCAAATCCTGCAGCTTATAGTGTTTCGCGTCTTTACAGTTACTTCTACCTCTGATTTCAGACCCCTAACTGCCTTGAAACTTGATTTGTCATGTGGTCATGATAAATTCTACCATCATTGGTGGGATAGCAGCCATAGGAATGTCTGTATGTGCCCCATCGGATGTCCGGTAGGTTTGCTGGTGCTCGGTTATCAAAATGTTTCTTGAGACACAGCGATCCCTGTCTTGGTGAAGTTATTGAATATTTAATCCGTTTCTTGGTTGTGTTCCTTAGTAGTTTCCTCTTCTTTGTGTAGATATTGTAAAGCTCAAAACTTACTGCTGAGATCTATCTTGAAATCGTTGAATTTGTCAGTATCCCAAGAAAAGACAGTACTAAACTTCCGTAATGTTTTTTCCTCACTTATCCAATGTTTCCTTAATTTCAACTTTATCTTGGCAACCACCAAGTAGCAATCTCAAGCTATGTTAGCTACTCTCTATGTTCCCTCACACATCTTCCATGATCTTTTTGAGCTTTTACTGATACGGATGTGATTGATTTAGTGCTGTGTAGCACAGTCCGATGAAACCCATTTAAAGCTTTGTTAATGCATTTCTGAAGGAATATAGTGCCATCTATAACCATCTACAACCTACTTCATAACTATTTCCTCTATATATTTGTGAATTGACTATGATTAATTTTCGAGTAACTCAACTACTGAATAATATTTTTTTAACAATGCACGAGTACATTTTAACCCCTGCAGTACAATATTCTTTTACCATGTGATTTGTTAGAGTAAAAAAAATGTTAAAATTATATGCTTAATTGATTAGAAATTTGTTCAGTTCTTTTTTTTTATCTATTCTCTTCAACAATCAATATGATCACTAGTGTTTCGGTCATGCATCATTGAAAAACTGATGTGTTTGTTTTAACAGATTAACTCTAAATTTATTATTTTTTTAGTTAAATTTCAAAAGAATAATGATCTGTTATTTGGACTTGTTTATTTGCTTATTTATCTGTTCTGGGAACAAAAAATGTTTTGTTAATACTAATAGTTATTAGATGAAATTGAAGACAATTAGTCAGCCAAAAATGAAATGTAGGAAAGGTATCAGTCTTTCAGATAATACTGCTAAAATCTTGGTTTGATATCTTACTTACCTACTTACTTACTTACGCCTGTTAAGCCCCTATCGAGCATGGGGCGCCTATCAGTTTTCTCCAACCTACTCTGTCCTGAGCTTCCCTCTCTAGTTCTGTCCAATGTTTGTTCATTCTTCTCATATCTTTCTCTATTTTTCGGCGTAATGTGTTTCTTGGCCTTCCACTTTTCCTTTGACCTTGAGGGTTCCAAGAAAGAGCCTGTCATTGACTCAGTTTGGTGCTTTTCTCAGTGTGTGTCCTATCCACTTCCACCTATTCTTTCTGGTTTCCTCCTCCACTGGAATCGTGTTTGTTCCTTCCAACAGTACGTTGTACAATCCAGCATGGTTGTCGATGATGCTGACACGATATGTAAAGGTGTCAACGCCGTCTTAAGAATCTCCATCAGAAGTGATTTGGTTGACGCATGTTGTGTTGTGTCGTATAATATTACTTTTCCATTTATATATGTTGATACCTACTGCTGCACAGGCTGCTTCTGCATTGGTCGTCTTCTCTTGCATTTGTTGTTGCGTGTGCGATAGAAGAGCCAGATCATCTGCGAAGTCCATATCGTCCAGCTGCATCCTAGCTGTCCATTGAATAACGTGCTTTCCTTCAGATGCTGACGTCTTCATAATCCAGTCGATCACCAGGAGAAAGAGAAAGGGTGAGAGTAAGTAACCTTGCTTGATACCGATTTCATATCTGGTTGGCGTATTTTTAGAACGTCAGTTTTCTACGGGATTAGGTCGTTAAACCCATGTTCAATCAACCCTCCTTCTTATATTCTGTCATGGGATTGGCAATAAACGCAGAAGGGCTTCAGGTGGAGAATGGAAGTGTGAGAACTTCAGAGGCATCACTTTACTACTAGTACTAAGAAATTTATTCAACAGAGTGTTTTTGAACCAAATAGAAGATATAGTAGACAGTCAACCCTTACATCAACAGGCTAGATACTATAAAGAGCGATCATGTACTGACCAAATTGTGAAACTGCGGCTCATTATACAACAATCGACTGGATGGAACTGACTACTGCATATCGGATTTTTCGTCTATGAGAAAGCATCTAACAGTGACAATTGTGGGCGAAAACAAAACTGATTCCAGCTGAGAAGAAATTAGGAAAGCTGCGATAATCGGTTATTATTGTTTCAAGATATTGATACAAAAGTGAATAATTCAACACAGTGGGGCATATATAATCAATGTCAAACATTACACTAGAAATAAAAATGGTATTGCACTGAGAACTCCTCTTCTTAACCGAACTTACCAATCATTTGATGGAATTGTAACTGTTCATTTTCTAATAACTTCGCTGAATACCAGTCTTCAGTCTTCACGTATAGCAATGAAAATCTTTTACAGCTTGCTTTGATATCGTCATTGAGTCGCAAGCATTATTAGCTGGTTGAGTTTACACAAGAAGAGTTTCGCTAATATTATTAGTTAAGTTTATAATCCGATAACACTCCACCTGGAAACCCTCTGGGGCTACAACCGGTCCGAAGCCCGGATAAAGAAGTATGGTTGAGTGTGGAGTTAGCGACCCCATCCCATTGAAGACTAACTAACCACTTAAATTTTGCCCTGAGAGTTAGAAGGTCTTCGTTTGGAAGAGTTATGACGCCTTATGATGAAAGCGAAGGAGCAGGAACTGCCAAATAGCATTTGGTTGCCTATGCTTCTTTGCAAGTAACAGGAGTAATTAAAAAAATAATCCTATTTGATTTTCATCATCAACTAAAAGGTAAGATGTTAGGGTTAAATAATAGGAATAAGACCAAAGTTATGTTACGAATTCGGTTAAAGGTGTGTTGATTACAGTCTAACATCATCTACAATAAAATGATGCTTTACAAGCGTTTTGTCTAAAAAGCTTTCGAAGCTTGGGATTGTGATTTAGGGTCACCAGTTGAAGTGAACGAATACTTATCCAGCTACAAAAACACCTTTGACTGTGTACTGAATTGCACAATGTATTTTAACACATTATTTCAGCCTAATGCTGGCATGTTTTTTCGAAAAATTAATTTGGAGAGCTACTTTTATCTTTGATTGATTCACTGAAGATCGTCAGTATAGTATACTTTCACCTGGCTAGTTAGTTTTGTGTTAATTTTGATGCTCATCAACTTTTTTAAACGCACAATCTTGGTGCGGTTCAATCATTGCAAACTTGTTTTCTTGAATAAAGTATCCTGATTGTTTGTTGAATTAAAATTCAATTCTTTTTTCCCTATCAATCAGTTATTTTTAATATTTTTTCCTCGACCACATATATGTTTTTAAAACTAGTCCACCTTCCTTCTAACTTTGACTTTTTTGTCTGTAGACAAAAAAGTTATATATTTACAACAATATGCACTACCAAAAGTTAAGTTTATTACTAAGGTGTAGTTAGTAAATTCTATTGACCTCATCTTTGATGAGTTATCAAGGATACATGATGAATGCTTTGTTTAGATAAATCATTTTCATTTAAAAACAATAGGCGGGTAATTCAAATGAATTACAAATTTGAGTAGCACAAATGAGAATTTATTTAAACCAAGATGTAATATTCATCAGTTATTTATTTACAGTAAGATGTGTACAACACACTTGTAATTCAACCACACCTATAATCAAATGTGTTTGTTCTTTTGAGATATAATGAGTAAAGTAGAGGGCATTAAAATTATTCTTAAAAAAAATTAAATGTCCGTTTTTCGAAAAAAAACGAACACAACTTTTTGTAACTATTTCTTTTTCGATCATCATTTCGGGTATGACATCATTGGTAGTAATTAAAATGATCAGCTAACTATTTGTGTTTTAGTAGTTATTGAATTGAATCCAATAATTTAGTCTGATGACTACTACATTGAATATTGATCAATAGAACTTAGTTAGCTCTGTTCAATAAATAACACGCATGTAATTTCTTGTACTGAATAAGAGATTATCATTGTGTATTGTGAAGCGAATAAATTAATACTTTGTGAAAAAATCTTACGTAATATTTGTTACTTAATGCCAATTGATAAAGCAAACTTCATTGTCAAATGATCAATATATTGAAATTGTTTAAATCATATAAATAAATTTGATGTACCATTCAAAAATCTATGCTGTACCATTTATAATTGTTATCTTTCTGGTTATTTAATGTAACAAGTCTCTTACTGAAGTTCACTCACTATTTCTTGCCAACATTTTCACTGATAATTGTTTACTAAAGACTCTGTATACATGGAATCGTATCATGATGGATTCCTTTGATTAGTCTGATTTATTTAGGCTGAAAATAATCGATTTTTGAGAACACGACTTGGAAATGAAACAATTTTATACTTTCTTCAACATACTACCCACATATATGGAATATCCTAACTTACTTATTTACTTACTTACTAACGTCTGTTAACCCTAATGTGGCATAGGCCACCGACCGGCGAATTGAATTTCTACGGGATGGGCTTGGTAGCACGACTCTCCTTGTTTATGCGTGCTTGAGACCGGCAGTAACACTAGAAGGGCTCCTGGTGAAGTTATACAGAATATCCATAAAATGAATTTATTTTTGACTACAAAACTGAATTTAGGTTTGTGGAGGTTGAAAACTAAAACTCGTTGTTACATATTTGCAACTTTGGTTAGTTTTTCTGTTGCGTACAAGAATGGATAACTATTTCATTAAAGACGACGGATCATACTACTTATTAGGGCTTTACAGAAGAACCTCAGTAGTATTTGTAGATTCCAGTAGACACAACTATTAGAAAAATGTTTGTTAAGACTTTTCGATATAGTCACAGAACACTGAAAAACAATGCTCTTCAGAATTCGCTATATAAAGGATCCGTAACTTTTAAAATTTGTCTTCAAGAAAATGCCATCTTTATTTTTACGGTAATTTATATGATAAATGTTCTTTGTATGATGGTTTTATGTAAAATTTGAGATGTTCGAATTTAAATTAGCTATTTACATACGGCAATCAATCACAATACAAGTAGCCTGAAACAATTTAATGTTACCTTAGTATAATATGTGTTGTTATCAACTCTAACAATCGGTTTTTTGATTTGTCCTATAACATGACAATTCTAGATCATGGGACTTCTTTTTGGACTGTAGCTGACTGCTAAACTAAGAGTGGTCATACTAGTGCGAAACAGTGGCTCAATTCTCATGAAGGTTTCGATGACATCCAATCTGATTGTAGAATCTAAACTGAGGTTTCGTCTGAAGAGTAACTAGCTGTCTAGGTAGTTTAGATACGCGCTATTGCCCCGTTGAAACCAAAACAAGTGATTCGGGTAAATGACGGTTCTAATATTCATCATAAATATAAATTTACATCATTACCTAAACAAATATTACCACTCAGTTATTCCACCAATAATTGTTCAATTTTTCAATTAAATAATATTCTATCCCACCTGGATAGATCAGATTCCTTCAAAAGATAATACTGCGTCGCTTTACAACACAGTGTTTCCTATTCTGGAAGAGTGCTTCCATTCATAATCAAAATGCACAATTCCAGTCAAAGCAGGCAACACATTCAAAAGGGGAACAAATCAATATGGCTGTCGCCATGACCAAGTATCAGCCTAAACAACATAAATGTAGTTCAGAAAGAAACATAGAAATTCAGTAAAGGCAGAAGAAATAGAAACTGTAGCGAAATACAAATATCACCATCTCAAAATGGAATCGAACAGATTAACAAAATGTACAACTGAAGTAATCAATAAGGACAAATTACTGATGTATACATGGAGGGATTTTCACAAACAAACCCTTCAAAAAATGGATTTTACACTGATGGTGTATACATTTTCTTTACAAAAAATATACTATCAACCGGTTTTTTTAAACCACCTTCCAAACTGATAATTAACCTCAAAATAGATTGAATTCCTTTTATCCTATAAACTGTTTGGCCGAAAAACTTACTTCATTTTAAAAAATCTACAAATTTATCTTAATCTAAATGAATTAGAATAAGAAAAAAACAGATTAATTGATTGATTGATTGATTAAAATAATTTAACTACATAATTATAACAAAAAAAAAGTAATTGGAACATGAGATAATATTTTGATTGAATCATCCAATGAAAAGTTTAAAACTAACTAACTAACTATACAAACAACTAGACAAAATATCAACATTCAATTAATTAAAACAAGATAAACTAATTTAAAAGGGCGGATAATTTAAGAACAAGTTGTTTTAACTTGTATTCAATGTACAATGTTTGTAATTCATCGCAATATATGTATATAAATACCTTTAGTGTGTCTACATATATATGTATATGTATGTTTGCAAAGATTACAAACTATGATTAAAATTTCTATTCCTTTTTTTCCCTATTTTCTAAGAGTCTACCTAGATTGATCATTGAACATATTATATTCAACGCTACCTAATAAAACAAAACAGTATTATTTAAGGTGGGGGTTTTTTTTTAAAATTATGTAAAGAAAAAAATAGTATTTCAAAAAAAAAAGAACTAATTTATTTATGTAATAATCAAAATACTCAATGCCTTATCATCATAAAAAAAAATATGTATCCCTATATATATAAAACAGGAAATCTTTATATTGATTTTGATTAGTTTCTATAATTTTATCTAATATTGAGAGAAAGTAGTTTAATGCTTTTTAACTGACATTTACTTTCTTTCGTGTACTTGTTTAAATATATATGTATATATATATTTGTGTGTGCTTGAGAGAGTGTGTAGACAGTTACACAGAACAATAAAAATCTTACAACTGGAAAAATTTTATTTGTTTTCACAAGAAAGCAAAATTCAATCGACAGACTATTAAAACACAAAAATTAATCAGATGACGTAAATGTGTACTGGTCAAAAGAAGAAATAAGTTTATTTGTGTATTTGTGTTTGCAAGTTGCTTGCTTCCATTTTTATTTTGAAACTTAAATGAAAAATATTACGATGTGTATTTAAAAAAACACGTGAATTCAATATCTTTTTGTCAACGAATCGGTATTATGTTCAATGTTTGTTCAATTATCAATGTCTTCAATTTTAAGCATTAGTATATTCAATGTTGAAATTTTTCCAAATTTAATATTATTTGAATAGATTAGATGAAAATAGCCTGATTTTATAATGGCATTAGTTTTTATGAGAATGAATATCAGTCACTTCAAATTCATTGGAAGTAGATAGTTTCTTAGCATGCACTGAAATACTATGGCGGATACTACTCACAACGTTAATTCTATGTAGTATAAAGAGGAATGTGGCCAAGACATTTCTATTGGAGAGACGATTTTCAGATCCGAAAATGTGCGGGTTTTGCAAAGGAAAACCCAAAGATAATGTGTACATATT
>OX103974.1:37872426-37901762 GCA_944470395.2 Schistosoma turkestanicum | reverse complement strand
GTCATGGGATTGGCAATAAACGCAGAAGGGCTTCAGGTGGAGAATGGAAGTGTGAGAACTTCAGAGGCATCACTTTACTACTAGTACTAAGAAATTTATTCAACAGAGTGTTTTTGAACCAAATAGAAGATATAGTAGACAGTCAACCCTTACATCAACAGGCTAGATACTATAAAGAGCGATCATGTACTGACCAAATTGTGAAACTGCGGCTCATTATACAACAATCGACTGGATGGAACTGACTACTGCATATCGGATTTTTCGTCTATGAGAAAGCATCTAACAGTGACAATTGTGGGCGAAAACAAAACTGATTCCAGCTGAGAAGAAATTAGGAAAGCTGCGATAATCGGTTATTATTGTTTCAAGATATTGATACAAAAGTGAATAATTCAACACAGTGGGGCATATATAATCAATGTCAAACATTACACTAGAAATAAAAATGGTATTGCACTGAGAACTCCTCTTCTTAACCGAACTTACCAATCATTTGATGGAATTGTAACTGTTCATTTTCTAATAACTTCGCTGAATACCAGTCTTCAGTCTTCACGTATAGCAATGAAAATCTTTTACAGCTTGCTTTGATATCGTCATTGAGTCGCAAGCATTATTAGCTGGTTGAGTTTACACAAGAAGAGTTTCGCTAATATTATTAGCTAAGTTTATAATCCGATAACATTCCGCCTGTAGACCTTCTGGGGCTACAAACGGTCCGAAGCCTGGATAAAGAAGTATGGTTGAGTGTGGAGTTAGCGACCCCATCCGATTGAAGACTAACTAACCACTTAAACTTTGCTCTGGGAGTTAGGTCTTCATTTGGAAGAGTTATGACATCTCATGATGAAAGCCAAGGAGCAGGAACTGCCAAATAGCATTTGGTTGCCTATGCTTCTTTGCAAGTAACAGGAGTAATTAAAAAAATAATCCTATTTGATTTTCATCATCAACTAAAAGGTAAGACGTTAGGGTTAAATAATAGGAATAAGACCAAAGTTATGTTACGAATTCGGTTAAAGGTGTGTTGATTACAGTCTAACATCATCTACAATAAAATGATGCTTTACAAGCGTTTTGTCTAAAAAGCTTTCGAAGCTTGGGATTGTGATTTAGGGTCACCAGTTGAAGTGAACGAATACTTATCCAGCTACAAAAACACCTTTGACTGTGTACTGAATTGCACAATGTATTTTAACACATTATTTCAGCCTAATGCTGGCATGTTTTTTCGAAAAATTAATTTGGAGAGCTACTTTTATCTTTGATTGATTCACTGAAGATCGTCAGTATAGTATACTTTCACCTGGCTAGTTAGTTTTGTGTTAATTTTGATGCTCATCAACTTTTTTAAACGCACAATCTTGGTGCGGTTCAATCATTGCAAACTTGTTTTCTTGAATAAAGTATCCTGATTGTTTGTTGAATTAAAATTCAATTCTTTTTTCCCTATCAATCAGTTATTTTTAATATTTTTTCCTCGACCACATATATGTTTTTAAAACTAGTCCACCTTCCTTCTAACTTTGACTTTTTTGTCTGTAGACAAAAAAGTTATATATTTACAACAATATGCACTACCAAAAGTTAAGTTTATTACTAAGGTGTAGTTAGTAAATTCTATTGACCTCATCTTTGATGAGTTATCAAGGATACATGATGAATGCTTTGTTTAGATAAATCATTTTCATTTAAAAACAATAGGCGGGTAATTCAAATGAATTACAAATTTGAGTAGCACAAATGAGAATTTATTTAAACCAAGATGTAATATTCATCAGTTATTTATTTACAGTAAGATGTGTACAACACACTTGTAATTCAACCACACCTATAATCAAATGTGTTTGTTCTTTTGAGATATAATGAGTAAAGTAGAGGGCATTAAAATTATTCTTAAAAAAATTAAATGTCCGTTTTTCGAAAAAAAACGAACACAACTTTTTGTAACTATTTCTTTTTCGATCATCATTTCGGGTATGACATCATTGGTAGTAATTAAAATGATCAGCTAACTATTTGTGTTTTAGTAGTTATTGAATTGAATCCAATAATTTAGTCTGATGACTACTACATTGAATATTGATCAATAGAACTTAGTTAGCTCTGTTCAATAAATAACACGCATGTAATTTCTTGTACTGAATAAGAGATTATCATTGTGTATTGTGAAGCGAATAAATTAATACTTTGTGAAAAAATCTTACGTAATATTTGTTACTTAATGCCAATTGATAAAGCAAACTTCATTGTCAAATGATCAATATATTGAAATTGTTTAAATCATATAAATAAATTTGATGTACCATTCAAAAATCTATGCTGTACCATTTATAATTGTTATCTTTCTGGTTATTTAATGTAACAAGTCTCTTACTGAATTTCACTCACTATTTCTTGCCAACATTTTCACTGATAATTGTTTATTAAAGACTCTGTATACATGGAATCGTACCATGATGTAATCCTTTGATTAGTCTGATTTATTTAGGCTGAAAATAATCGATTTTTGAGAACACGACTTGGAAATGAAACAACTTTATACTTTCTTTAACATACTACCCACATATATGGAATATCCTAACTTACTTACTTACTTACTAACGCCTGTTAACTCTAATGTGGCATAGGCCACCGACCAGCGAATTGGATTTCTACGGAATGGGTTTGGTAGCACGACTCTCCTTGTTTATGCGTGCTTGAGACCGGCAGTAACACTAGAAGGGCTCCTGGTGAAGTTATACAGAATATCCATAAAATGAATTTATTTTTGACTACAAAACTGAATTTAGGTTTGTGGAGGTTGAAAACTAAAACTCGTTGTTACATATTTGCAACTTTGGTTAGTTTTTCTGTTGCGTACAAGAATGGATAACTATTTCATTAAAGACGACGGATCATACTACTTATTAGGGCTTTACAGAAGAACCTCAGTAGTATTTGTAGATTCCAGTAGACACAACTATTAGAAAAATGTTTGTTAAGACTTTTCGATATAGTCACAGAACACTGAAAAACAATGCTCTTCAGAATTCGCTATATAAAGGATCCGTAACTTTTAAAATTTGTCTTCAAGAAAATGCCATCTTTATTTTTACGGTAATTTATATGATAAATGTTCTTTGTATGATGGTTTTATGTAAAATTTGAGATGTTCGAATTTAAATTAGCTATTTACATACGGCAATCAATCACAATACAAGTAGCCTGAAACAATTTAATGTTACCTTAGTATAATATGTGTTGTTATCAACTCTAACAATCGGTTTTTTGATTTGTCCTATAACATGACAATTCTAGATCATGGGACTTCTTTTTGGACTGTAGCTGACTGCTAAACTAAGAGTGGTCATACTAGTGCGAAACAGTGGCTCAATTCTCATGAAGGTTTCGATGACATCCAATCTGATTGTAGAATCTAAACTGAGGTTTCGTCTGAAGAGTAACTAGCTGTCTAGGTAGTTTAGATACGCGCTATTGCCCCGTTGAAACCAAAACAAGTGATTCGGGTAAATGACGGTTCTAATATTCATCATAAATATAAATTAACATCATTACCTAAACAAATATTACCACTCAGTTATTCCACCAATAATTGTTCAATTTTTCAATTAAATAATATTCTATCCCACCTGGATAGATCAGATTCCTTCAAAAGATAATACTGCGTCGCTTTACAACACAGTGTTTCCTATTCTGGAAGAGTGCTTCCATTCATAATCAAAATGCACAATTCCAGTCAAAGCAGGCAACACATTCAAAAGGGGAACAAATCAATATGGCTGTCGCCATGACCAAGTATCAGCCTAAACAACATAAATGTAGTTCAGAAAGAAACATAGAAATTCAGTAAAGGCAGAAGAAATAGAAACTGTAGCGAAATACAAATATCACCATCTCAAAATGGAATCGAACAGATTAACAAAATGTACAACTGAAGTAATCAATAAGGACAAATTACTGATGTATACATGGAGGGATTTTCACAAACAAACCCTTCAAAAAATGGATCTTACACTGATGGTGTATACATTTTCTTTACAAAAAATATACTATCAACCGGTTTTTTTAAACCACCTTCCAAACTGATAATTAACCTCAAAATAGAATGAATTCCTTTTATCCTATAAACTGTTTGGCCGAACAACTTACTTCATTTTAAAAAATCTACAAATTTATCTTAATCTAAATGAATTAGAATAAGAAAAAAACAGATTAATTGGTTGATTGATTGATTAAAATAATTTAACTACATAATTATAACAAAAAAAAAGTAATTGAAACATGAGATAATATGTTGATTGAATCATCCAATGAAAAGTTTAAAACTAACTAACTAACTCACTAACTATACAAACAACTAGACAAAATATCAACATTCAATTAATTAAAACAAGATAAACTAATTTAAAAGGGCGGATAATTTAAGAACAAGTTGTTTTAACTTGTATTCAATGTACAATGTTTGTAATTCATCCCAATATATGTATATATATGTATATAAATACCTTTGGTGTGTCTACATATATATATATATGTATGTTTGCAAAGATTACAAACTATGATTAAAATTTCTATTCCTTTTTTTCCCTATTTTCTAAGAGTCTACCTAGATTGATCATTGAACATATTATATTCAACGCTACCTAATAAAACAAAACAGTATTATTTAGGTGGAAGATTTTTTTTAAAATTATGTAAAGAAAAAAATAGTATTTCACAAAAAAAAGAACTAATTTATTTATGTAATAATCAAAATACTCAATGCCTTATCATCATAAAAAAAATATGTATCCCTATATATATAAAACAGGAAATCTTCATATTGATTTTGATTAGTTTCTATAATTTTATCTAATATTGAGAGAAAGTAGTTTAATGCTTTTTAACTGACATTTACTTTCTTTCGTGTACTTGTTTAAATATATATACATTTGTGTGTGTTTCTGTGTAAGAGTGTGTAGACAGTTACACAGAACAATAAAAATCTTACAACTGGGAAAATTTTATTTGTTTTCACAAGAAAGCAAAATTCAATCGACAAACTATTAAAACACAAAATTAATCAGATGACGTAAATGTGTATCATTGTACTGGTCAAAAGAAAAAATAAGTTTATTTGTGTATTTGTGTTTGTAAGTTGCTTGCTTCAAATTATTTTTTTAAAACTTAAATAAGAAATATTATGATGTGTATTTAAAAAACCACGTGAATTCAATGTCTTTTTGTCAAGTTATTCTTATTTGTTTTTATAAAACGTATTGGTATTTTGTTTAAATTTTTGTTCAATTATCAATGTTTTCAATTTTAAACATTAGTATTTTCAATGTTGAGATTTTCCAAATATAATATTATTTGAATAGGTTAGATGAAAATAGCCTGATTTTATAATGGCATTAGTTTTCATGAGAATGAATATCAGTCATTTCAGATTCATAGGAAGTACGATAGTTTCTTAGCATAAACTGAAATACTATGGTGGATACTACTCACAACGTTAATTCTAAGTAGTATAAAGAGGAATGTGGCCAAGATATTTCTATCGGAGAGACGATTTTCAGATTCGAAAATGTGCGGGTTTTGCAAAGGAAAACCCAAAGATAATGTGTACATATTTTGTCAGTAAACTGTGTCTTCTCTGAATACGCTGCGAAATATTTCCGAGTATTAAGCTTCATTTGAAACATAAGTAGATTTTATTAACTGAAAATATTTCATATCATTATAGATAATTATGATATTTCATAGTTTCATAACTTAAAATATCTTCATAAAACTGAGATCAATATATTTGGGTTTGTTAAGTTGTTTTTATAGTAAAATCGTGAACCAATCATTGTTAGACCACCTCTAGAAACTTAGAAGCATTGGACAACCGTTTTATCCTTGTATGGGACTCTGTGGCAATGCACATCCACGACCCCTCCACGAAGGAATCGAATCCATCAGCCTTGGTTTTGCGCCCGAAGCTTAAAGCTCTAGATCATTGAACCAACATCCAATATTGGTAATGTCTAAATTTTGATCAATATCTAAGGTTTTCACTCTGTCGGTTTAGCACATTGTTCAGGATTTGATTTAAAAACCTTGAAAACCGCTATTTCGATACAGTGTTCACTTTCTTCTGCACGTATCTTGTTTACTAATTTATAAAAAGGAATTGGTGATCACTTCGTATACATAGTGTGCAGCTGATTTACAAACCATGTTTACATACAATACTTCCAAATAACTAAGCGTTAATTATCAATTCACACTGAAGCATCAGACAGAATCAAATTTAGCGAAAATTCTCTTTCCAAAGAATTAAATATCAAGCAGTCATATTGATGAGTGAAATCTGCAAAAGCATTCTGCCCTTGCCTATTTAAAAACAACGGACATAATTAGTAAACTTGTGAAAATCACTCTTACACTTAATCGATAATATTCATTTATTATTGGATAATGACAAGTACACCTCACTGATCTCTACTCAAGTCCCAAAACATTCAGTTGTATCTTTACACGATAATTAATGGTCATTGGAATGAAATAGTTCAGCTGAAAATGATACAACTAACGAATACCTGAAAAAGTCTGTACAATTCGACCCAGTGGTCTGACGGTTAGGCGTTCACGCACAATACCGAAGGTCCCAGGTTCGAGTCCTGCGAGGTGCAGCATGAGTCGTAGATGCGCACTGCCACTGATGAGTCCCATACCAAGCCGAAACGGCCGTCTTTCAGTGCTTCTAGGTTTCTAATAGTGGTCTAACAATGATTGATTGATGATTTCAAATGTGTAAAAAAAAACACAAATCTTCAAAGCTCTAACGTGAAAATTCTACATTGTTCTGTTTCATAAATAGGAAAAAAAAGTACTTTTAAATGAAACAATTTATTTTTTCTGCCTACAATTTACATTATCCATAAAAAATTACAATAACCAGAGTAATAAAAGTACTCAGTACTCTTTTAAATACTTTTAAGTTTGAAAAACAAAAAGAAACATACTTTTATATTCAATATCACATGTTCACATTATCAGTCGAAATCAATTAGGCGCCTCATTTTTTTTGAATTTTTACTTGAGAAGTTAAAACAATAATGTTATTTAAAGTTCAAAAGCGTTTCAAAATTGTTTCGTTTCCTTTGTGTATAATTCATTATTCTATACCCTAGGGCATTGAATTCAATACTGATTGCTAGCCTCTCTCTGTTTATGCCTTAATATTGAGTTTAAAAGTTTGATAGCCAACCTTCATTATATGTATATTTTAGATACATATGTATAATTGAAATGACTGATTCGATTTCAAAATTATATTGGTTTACAATGGTGTTTTGGCTAATGTCCTCCTTATTATTAAACGAATCTGGACAAAATTTGCTGGGCCTTATTAGACATGTTTTATAATTCAAAGAATTTGTGGCTTTATCTCCAAATTCAATTTTCTTTGATAAGAAAAATATCAATGTTTGGATATTTCCGTAGTAGTTTTAATGTTAAGGATTAAAATTTTAACCAGTCTATTGAACACTGCCTCAATATACGCATTTGCCATATGTTATCATAGTACGAATGTAATCTACAATACACACTTCATTCCGTTTGAGATTTATCTGGATAGTTCTGCAACTCGATATTGATGCTCATAACAGAACTCAGACGTAAACACTTTTCAGTTCTAACGCTCAACATATTATCCACTGAAATACTCAGTACAGTTAGCCAAAGACCTGCGCTATCCACTAATTTACTTGAATAATATAATGATTTTTTCCTATCTTCAACTCCATTTAGCATGAATTCAAGAGTTTCAAAAGTATCCGTTCTCTTAATTTATTGTTCATTTCATGACTGTAAATGAATGAGTGGTTGTTAGACCACCATTAGAAACCTGAAAGTACTGCAATGACATTTCGTCCTGGTATAGAACTCATCGGTGTGGTGTGAGCTACTTATAAGTAGTATATGACGTGAGTGTCAACGTAATGCCTGACAGCAGAAGATGGGGGAAGATCAAGAAAGGAAGAAGATTTAGATCACAATGGAATTTGTATGAAACGCATGAATAGTGAGTGACAATGGATTGATGTTTTGCAACAAGAACAGTCCATCATATCAAACTGGACTGTTCTTGTTGCAAAACATCAATCCATTGTCACTCACTATTCATGCGTTTCATACAAATCCCATTGTGTTCCCACTCTTCCTTTCTTGATGTTCCCCCATCTTCTGCTACCAGACATTACGTTGACACTCACGTCATATACTACTTATAAGTAGCTCACACCACATCAGCAGTACGCATCTACGAATCCTGCTACTGGCAGGATTTGAACCCAAATACTTTCGGTCTGGCGTGCGAAAACTTAACCTCTGGATCTTTTTGTTAATATCTAACTTTAATCAACCTTAAGATTTTGCGCAGCCTCACCCATTGTCTTCGGTAGTTACTGCCTACACCCGATTGGGATGAAATCTATTGTTTACGGCTTCTTCTCACTAGAACTTGAAGAATTTCCTCACGGAGCTAATCATGATAGTATTAAGGAGACCGTTGGTTTTACACATTAAAATCATAAATGAATCATTATTAGACCACTATTTGGATTTTAATCAAATAACGTTTACATTTGACTGCAATTAATAAAATATTTACTATTCAATTGTTCATTAACAGTAGTATTTATTGTGTTTGATTACGTGATTCATAATTCATTGTCTATTAGTTAGTTAGTAGTATACAATGAAATGAGAAAATATTTATACACAATTTTTTTCCTCATAATCAAATTTTTACAATGCAGCTGTTTTTGTTTAATTTGTGGTCATGAAATATAGAAATTTTATTATAAACTGTTAAATTATTTCCATTGTTCAATGTTTTCAATTCAAATTTAGGAGTAGACAAGAGGTAATTTTGGAAAAACAGTATCGCTACACGTTTGTTTATAGTCGTCTATGGTAGTTGTGAATCATTTTATATTCTTTAGTAAATACATTTAATTAAAAAAAAGATTAGTAGATTATTTCAAACAATTATTTTTGTGTTTGTTTCTACTAAAAGTTGTTTATGTATTAAACCATTATTGGTTTCAATATAATGTAAACAATTGATACATTGAAGAAAGTTAAATTTAAAAGAAATGGCTACGTTTTTCAAAACATTTCACTTTCATCGTACAATTAAACTTTATTTAAACAATACTAATGATTAATTGTCTATTCAACGTTTCAATGTTTCGTTTTGTTTAGTTGTAATCAATGTTCAATCGTTTGTTGAGCGCCTTACTTATGTGTTGGAATGATTTTAAATTGTTCAACATTCAGTTATAATGTTGGTTATTTATGGAAAATTGTCGGTGTTGTTTACAGACAGAAATAAGTTTTTAAATTAAAGTTATAGGGATCGCACATTGAAATCATCAATCAGTTATCGTCAGACCACCATTAGAAGAAACTTGGAAGCACTAAATGACCATTTAGTCCTGATATGGGACTCATAAGCAGTGCGCATCCGCGACTACTACACCTTGCAGGATTCGAACCCCGGACATTCGGTCTTGTGCGCGAACGCCTAACCTCTGGACAACTGGGTCAGCATCTAAGGGGGTTTTAATGTCTAACTCTGATCAGTCTACAGATTTTGCGCGACCTCACCCATTCGTTTTTAGTCGTTACTACCTACACCCGACAGGGTCGAATTCCACTGGTCACGTCTTCTCATTAGAACTCCGAGAATTTACTCACCAAACTAGTCACTAATGAGCAGATTTTACGAAAAAAGTTTATATAAAACTATGTTTTCTGGAAAACCCAATATTATCAAGCTTAACTCTACATTTTTGGTCATAAAAAAGATCGAGAATGTTTATGTATGATGAAATATGGTAAAAAAGGCAGTTCCTAACAATTAATTGAACTGACTAATACACCTGATTCATACATTCATTGGTAGTTCTCAGAATAAAGTTCAAACATGAGAACTGAATGATAACCCGCTCACTTCTTTAAATAGCTATTTATATTGTAAACTTACAGTAGCAAGTTAAAGAATTATGACCAATTTTCTGGTCATCAAGTTGGGTGTGTCCAAATTGTAGTTTAAGCAGTGAGTGACCTTGACTTACCGACAATGTGAGAGAAAATGAGAATGACTAACTTTTACCGATAAATAAATAGATTCTATCATTGACTAACTGTTTGCATTTCAATCAGATATATTATAAAGTTTATATTTGAGAAACATCTCTAAATTATTTATATTAAAATCGTGGTTTAATCACCGTTAGACCACCATTAGAAAAATGGAAGCAGTCGATGGCCTTTTGGTCCTGGTATGGGAAGCATTAGTGATGTGCATACATGACTCCTGCTACTCGCAGTCCTCGGAACCAGGACCTTCAGTCTTGCGAGCGAATGCTGAACCTTCGGACCTATGAGAGCGCATCCAGTGATGTTAATGTCAGGTATAGGTACCAACTACCTAGTACAATCGGGTGAAATTACGCAAAATCCTTAGATTGATCAAAGTTGAGCATTCACACCGTGGTTGCGCTCAAGACCAAAGTTACGGGGTCGGTATTCTGTGAGTAGCAGAAATCGTGGATGTGCACCGCTGATAAATCCCATACCGGGACGAAACGGCCATTCAGAGCGTCCAGATTTATAGTGGTGGTTTAATGATGATAAATAAGTCGTGATTCCAAAGTAAACCAATGATCTCCATAATTCTGTCAGCATTACTTTACATAATCACTTTGCATAAACTGTATAATTTCCTAATTGTTTTGAATGAAAACTTGAAGATTTTTTGAAAGAATCATTCTTCAACTACAAATTTAATGTGATATTATGAAACTAATGCAACTACTCACTTACATCTTTTAAAGTAATTATTTCTTTTGTTTTTAATAATGACGCCAATTTTTGTTTAAACAGGGATTATATTCACCTAAAAATTATTATAGTTATTCACTTATCAAAACATTGGATCTTGCAAATATACGCAGAGATTATTAGAAAACTCTATTGTTATAACAGTAACAATCTGCTTAAAATGTAGAAATTTCATCCTTATTAGTCTTTCGACGATATTCATCATAGTGTTATGGAGATTGTTATTTTTCAATAAAATCATGAATCGACCAGAGTTAGACTACCATTAGAAACTTGGATGCTTTGGCCGAACATTTCGTCCAAGTATAGGACTCTGCAACAGTCATTTGACAAGGTCATTATTCTAAAAAGTCAAGTACCATCCAAAAAATAATAGGAAGTAAGAAGACATATACAATCTCTGCTGAAATACTTCACATTATGCATTACTACAAGTTAATCAACCTCAGAAATACAAATTATTGTCCATAAAATAATTCAATACTTTGAAGGTTTTATGTATGCTATCTAAAGGTTCTTAGCTCAATTCCTGAATTATATGTGGTTCTTAAATAATGAACAATCTCATACTAGGACAAAATGGTGATCTTTTGTTTCCAAAGGTTGTCTAAGTTATGGTATAGGATCTAATAAGTTCAGTTAAATAAATTATTTTACTGTGCGCAAACTCCACAATATTTGAAAAATACTGTCAAATTTCTTGACTACTTATAAGTAGTCAGATTTTCTACAGATAAAATGTTGGACAGGCACTTATGCAGAATCTATTATGAACTCATATTTGATCATTGATCTTAATGGTGATTTTTACTAGTTTATCAGCAATATATAATGATAGCTGTGAAAAAAATAATATTTAAAAAAAGGATTATCTTATGTAAATCATTCATTTGTATTGGTTGGCTTGTAGTGCGTCCACATAAACTTGAGTTTGTTCATATTTAATTTGATTATGCCTTTCGAATAACTTATATAACCAAGCTGTTTGTATAACAATAACTTATATGTACCATTGGTATTTTTTATTGTCTGGTTTGTATGAGATTGTACGACTGAGCATTGCTTACGCTCACGCGCTTACTCATCCAATTCGCTTTAATGTTAATCTCTCTTAATATCCCCATGAACTCACATGACTTGTCTCGCTTGCTTTTGACCTTGTCAATCACTCGTCACTTTTATTCATGTGCACACGTCTATTTCGCTTGTTACTTGTCTGTCTTATTTTTGTCTGACTATAGTCATGCTCTATCTCTAGGAGTTGGCTCACTAGCCTCATCCATTTCACGTCTCTTCGTTCGTCATATTCACTGCTTCTCCGCTTCACTTTGTGGTGTGTCCCGAATAAACGTATTCAACACTTTGTGTTCACCTTCTGATTTATAAACCATCAGACGCTAGTTAGTAACGATTGTCTAGACGAACTAATTACCGACCTTAAGAACACGCTGTAAATCGACACACTACAGAATGAATCTGTCTATTGATGTTTAGAATCGCCATAGGGATAAGTCTTATTTAGCATATGGACATCCTGTACTGATTTCTTCAAAATCGCATCTAGGTTACAATTACATCGAACGGAGGCAGTAATGGAATCCATGACACATGATTCATCCAGTTTGTGACATGTAGGTATATCCAGCCGTAAACACACCTGAACAAGGACGAAACGCTCGTTCTGGATTTCACTGCTAACCTTTATCCATTTCTGCCAATAATATCTCATGTAATCGTTCTTTTAATAAATTTTTACGATTAGTAAATTCTAAATATTTAAACAATTTCAATTTTCAATTTTTTGGTTTTTAATTAATTTTCAAAGGTATCGTTCAAGTGAATCGACGCATAAATTATTTACAATTCATGTATTAAATCAAATTTTGTATAGAATACTGTATCAATTGATTGGAAGTTTAAGTTTCGCTTCATTAATGAATTATATTACATGGCCATTATTGCAATTATTATGTTTATACAGAATGATTAATTTGGCTATAAAATATCAAAAAACAAATTTTTTATCAACTAACAAAACTACCATGAAATGTGCACAGAAATTACAAAATTTCGAATGGCAAATACATCATTTAGATTGTAATATATTTACATTGATTAGTAAGTTTAAAATGTTATTTATCTTTTTTTTCAAACATATTTATTGATTTTTTTTCAACATGAACATTCAACTTGATCAATCAGTCAGTCAGTCAGTCAGATACAACGTAGAACTTCGTACATGTTGCCATACCACATCAGCACAGAGATATAATAGCCAATTCAAATCCAATAGTAGTAGAGGTAGTAAAGGTATTAGAAGTAGTAGTCGGAGAGGTTAGGATTAGAAGATATTATTCAAGAAGTATGATTCAGTGAGAAAAGTTTAGAAAGTCAAAAATAGAGGGGTTGAAGAATACAGAAGATTAGGATTTGAGAGAGCACAAAGAATAAATGGACCGAAGCCATTGCGAACGATTTTGAGCCATGTCATTCAGCGTCTCTAACCATCGATTATTATCATCTCGCGGACCCCAACCAGGTAGTCGACAACAACCGACATGACTCAGTCCACTTGTCAATGACTTCATGGATTCCTGACATGTTTTGATTTGGCCGCCCCTAACTTTTTCCCAACCTATTCCTACACGACAAAACATAGCTCGTCGAGGCAGTCGGTGGTTAGGCATATGCAACACATGTCCCAACCACCTCAACTGATCACGTTTCAGCACTTCATCTATTGATCTGCCATTCTTACCTAGCACCCGTTTCCTAACGACAGCATTGCTTACTCGGTTGTCCCACGATATACGAGCAATGCTTCGAAGGCACCTATGATCGAAAACCAGTAACCTACGAATAACTTCTACTCTGATTGGCCATGTTTCATAGCCATAAAGTAAGACGGAGAGAACTGCTGCACAGTACACTCATCCTTTAGTAAACTTAGCAGACTTACTTACTTATTTAATTATGCCTCTTACCTCCAGTGGATCATCGGCTGCCGACCAGCATTCTCCAATCTACTGTATCCTCGGACTTCCTTTCTAGTTTTGTCCAATTGTTGCTCATTCTACACATGTTTGTCTCCGATTGACGGCGTTATTTGTACTCTGGTCTTCCTCTTTTCCTTTAGTCTTGTGGATTCTAAGTGAGAGCTTGTCTTGTGATGAAATGCATGTCCTAGTCGACTCCATGGCTTTTTCCTGATTTCCACCTTTGCTGCAATCTGGTTCGTTCTATCCTACAATGAGTGGTTACTGACGATGTCTGACTAGTCGATTTGAAGTGTGTTGCGTAGATGACTGTCGATAAATACCTGTTTCTTGTGATTGTTAACTTCCGTGATTCTCCGCTCCCTAAAGTTAAACCGTCTTGTTGTTTGTATTGAAAATTCTGACTCTGCTATTGATCGACAGGCAGTTGTTTCAGGAAAATCATCCGTTTGGTTATCAGCTACTCAAAAATGACTGAATATAACGAATAATTGTATTCAATAAACAAATGTTGACATTAGAGACAGGAGATTAGCAAAAATTAGTGAGAGAACGATCAAAGTTCATTATTTCATTATCGGACTTTGAATGCATGTAACAAATACGAAGCACTTAAAGCGTGAATACCTATCAAATATTAAAATATGGTAAATTTATTCTGTGAATAAAGGAACTGAAACAATTCACGTTATTGCTCGTAAGTTTAAGGTTAATATAAGAAATCCATCATTCTCCTAATCTGCTCCATGGAGTAGAAAACGGGAAAACATTGTTCAGTCATTTCACAATATACTGTTGGTTTTAATATTACATACTTACTTACTTACGTCTGTTATTCCTCACGGAGCATAGGCCGCCTATCAACCATCTCCAGCCTACTCTATCCTGGCACTTCCTTTCCGGCTTTAACCGATTGCTGTTCATTCTTTCCATGTCCAACAATAATACAGCTTGTGACATTTAAAACCCCTGTCATCATGTGCTACTATCACTAGTGTTACTACTAGGGTGCTAACCTCATACAGAACTCTTATAGTGACTGACTGCTAAGAACTACGTGATATTAGCAACGGTGTACCTCAACTTCAGGTCATTTAAACCAATCACCACAGTAGAACCTGATAGGAAGAATTAGAGTTACATGAAACAAAATGCAACAAAATGTCATCGCCAACTGTTTTTCATACTCTTTTGAGGTTTATTTAACTGATAATACTGGAATTAGCACTACAGTCATATTATTGGTGTTGTGAGAATTCAGTAACCAAACGCCGATGGTCTGCAAATACTTAAAAAAAATTCTCCCGGTTGAATGATTATGTAAACATGAATCATTTGAGATTCTCCTTACTGAAAGCGCATTATGGAACCTCAATGAAAACGTGAAAACTTGAGAGGGGCGAAGAAATGGTATTTAATGAGTATCACTAAAGAAAGGTTACAAGATTCATATTTTAATAAACAATTGTGAAGTCAACTACTCACAACTTTTAAATGTTAGGAAGTTCAGTTAGAAGAAACCAGTCTTTCATACCTCAGTATTTATGATGGAAATTCCCGTGAACTTGCAAATGCAAATTATACTCTAAACGTGGTTCGACATTTATTGATATTATGAAAAGTCTTATGAAGTGACCGTAAAATTAAAAGATTTTCTGCTTTGAAATTAATCTAAGTTTTACAGTCATGAACCGAATGGGATTTTATGCCCTTATATTCATCAACCCAGCCATATCCTTTCCGAAATTCACGTAACGATGATAGTCATCAGATTGTAACGATTGGTATGAGTTGAAACGCCTTGATGTGTACTGACAACGTAGCCTTTCAAACAATTATTATTAAATGGTTATACTACTTATTGATTAACAGTAGTTAAAATAAATTTTATGCATTTATTAACCGTTAGGTTCACAGTGTTGAAGTTAAGCTCCGTTTATTGCAATTTCTTAGGAAATGCTCTTCATCTTTTATATAACTGAACATCAGATTAATTCAGAAAGAAAACTTTACTTTATAAGAATGTAGGATATTGGAATTACATCAAATTTAGATAGTACATTTTCATGTTAACCAGTCTACATCAATTAGTAATTAGAAATCTTACTATGAATAAAGTTGAAATTACTAGTAACAAAACAAATAAAATAGAACTTGAAAATAACAAATGAATTCTGGCAATAAAATATACAGAATACTTATTTTGGTCACCAACTAAATGACCCTACAAAACTTAGATCTCTTCAGTCATCAGTCTGCCTCCAACTAAACAGAATAATGAAATTACCTGGATATAATAATTGTGAATGGAATGAACTGTTGGGGATGTTAGATCCCCAAAATTCGCTTGATAATTGCCTTATTTAGGATTTCACGTTTGCCAGCATGGACTGATCAGTTGACCTTGAGATTTCAATTCCCACCAGGAAAATCCATGGCTGTGATTGGCTACTGTGTATTTCAGTGTGCTATTTTCTTAACTGTCTCAAGGACGTTTCTATGATGTATAAATAAACGAGATTTGTATGCTTGATTGTATTGTGATTGCTGGGTCTTTGTAGAATATACTTTCTACGCTTACCAAAACTTCTGTTTTACAGCTTGAGATTCAAGGTAGCCTACCTGGACGCTGGTTCATTGTCTCGTTCTCGTTTATCGACTAAGTTGAACTCGTAATAGCCTCAAGCATACTAAATGACGAACCCCATTTGAACACACTTCAATCATTTCATTCCTTGATTTGACCAAGATTTTATTCTGTTTTGAGTGAAAAAAAAACTTTTTTTAGTTTCAAATCATTTAAATCACTTATTTAGACACATTTTGTCCTAATTCATTATGACATTCAGAAGAATATAGATTAAGTTGGCATACTTATCGAGTTGATCTATGTGATAAACTCAATCGCTGCAATGTATAACTCACTGTTTATGTACAGATTAACTGAAAACAACATTGTGTTGGCGCGTCTGTTTAAAAACTACTCTATTCATTCATATTGATAAATGAATTTTTTTCGGAAATTTACTTCCTATGATAATACTAAATAATAGATAATTATGTTTTTAATTGATGGATGAATGTGTCGAGGTTTATTTTTACATAAAAATATATTTTTAAAGTAAAAAAAGTAAATTTATTTAGATTTTGAAATAAAAAACAGATGAAAAATCATTTGTGTACATTAAGTGACTAAAATTCGGTCGTTCGACAATGTCAACAGTGGCTGTATAATTAATTTTGACGTCATTTACTTGTTGTTTACAAAATGTCTACAGTTATTTTTGCCTGGATTATGCCAGGGTAGTTGTAATACAGGTCAGATTTATAGGAAATCTGATGCAGCCTGACAAAATTACTAACCAAGAAATAAATACTAGTCCATTGTTTCATCAGAGAAAATTCTCACATCTCACAGTAGTGAATGGTTAGTATTATTGCGGAGTTTTAGAGACTCTGGTCATTTTGTGGTACAACAACGATATTTATCCGATGAAATGTCTTAGTCTAGAAACAGTGAAATCCTGTAAAACTCTTCTACCTTCTTTCTTCGTCTAATAACTACACTGAAATGGATTTCTAACCTCTAATCAAATACACTAAGTAGTCCAGTGTTTCATGGCTTATTGTCAATGTCACCCTAAATGAGTGTTGTGGTGTTTCGTTCTCTAAGCTGGATGCTGTTTCGATTGTGGAGCTTTCGTTGTACAACATCAGCACAAACTCCGGAGATAGTAGTGAAGTATTCCATCCTAAATGAGGTTGTTTGTCATGGAATTTCACCTATCGAAAAAAAGCAGCAGCTTCCTATAAATTATTCACATCTAAACGATTCGATCTACTAGTTTTAAGGGCAGAGTTTTGGACGTTTTGTGTTTTTACACGTTTGAAATCATCAATCAATGATTGTTAGAACACCATTATAAACCTGGAAGCACTGGACGGCCGTTTCGGCTTGATATGGGACTCATCAGCAGAGCGCATCCAAGACTCCTACACCTCGCAGGATTCGAACCCGGGACCTTCGGTATTGTGCGCGAACGCCTAGCCGTCGGACCACTGGGCCTAAGTCAATGCCAGAAATCCTATCATCTATCATCGATTTCTAATTTCGGCATATCAATAAAATATTGATGTAAAAAAGATTAGACATTTAAAATTGTCTAATTAATTACCTGAATATGTAGTTTTAATACAATACATGTCACGAGATTGTAAGATAATTAATCAAAGTGGTACGTACATATAAATGTGTATCACGTTACCGAAAAAAAGAGAAAGCTGACTTATCTAAATTCCAAAAAAAAGGCATCAAGAAAATAATTTCTAATAAAAATATCTAATTATAATAAAACTGTATTCACTGATTAAAACAAATTTGGGTTTATCATTTAAGTGCAATATTTTAAAGGATTTTTAAGTGGTGCAGAAAATTCGTAGCTCAAGTGGATTATTGTAGTGTAGTGAACGAGAACACAGGCGGGGCAACCGAATTGTATTGAACGAAAATTACAGAGTTACTCAGTAAAATCGGAAAACCATATCGTAAATCGTTAATTTGCAAAATATCAGTTCATCATATCGAACTGGACTGTTCCTGTTGCAAAACATCAATCCATTGTCACTACTATTCATGCGTTTCATACAAATTCCATTGTTTTCTAACTCTTCCTTTCTCTTGATCTTCCCCCATCTTCTGCTGCCACCAGACATTACGTTGACACTCACGTCATATACTACTTATAAGTAGCTCACACCACAGTAGTAGAGTTGCATTCTCTGAGCTGGATGCTGTTTTGATTGTGAAGCTTTCACTGTTCTACTTCTGAACAACATCATCAGCACAAACTTCAGATAGAAGAAGTGAAGTATTCGAATTTCTCCACGTCTGACCTGTAGCTTGTTCTGCTAACCTCAATCTTGATTGGTTGCTATTCACCTTAAACTTGTCATTGTTTGTAAATTGATTTTTTTTACTTCTTAATTAAAACCAATTTTTCAAATCATGAATTGATCAATGTTAAACCAACATTAGAAAGCACTGGAAGCACTGGATGGCCGTTTCATTGTGATATAGGATTCATTAGCAGTGCGCATCCACTACTTCTGTACCGCGCAGAATTCGAACCCAGCAGCCACAACAGGACGAAACGACCGTCCAATGCATCCAGGTTCCTGGGGATGTGAGATCCTGAGAACTCGCTTGATAAATGCTTTATTTTCGTTTTCACGTTTACCAGCATAAGCTAAGATTTCATTTCTCACCAGGAAAATCCTTGTCTCTGATTGGCTGCTGTGTATTTTAGTGTGCTATTTTCCTAACTGTCCCAAGGACGTTTCTATGATGTATAAATAAACGAGAGCTGTTTGCTTGATTTGTATTGTGATTGCTGGATGTTTGTAGAATATACTTTCTACGCTTTTCAAGAATTCTGTTTTACCGTTTGGATTCAAGGTAGCCTACCAGGACGCTGGTTCCATTGTCTCGTTCGCGTTTATCGACTAAGGTGAACTCGTAATAGCTTCAAGCGTACCAATTAACGAACCTAACATAATGATAGTCATCTAACAAAATAGAATTTAAAAAATCCTTTTTCAATATACAAACTTGTATATTTTTTTTCAGTACTAGTTTTTTACAATACGAACTATTTACTTTGGGGCAGAGTTTTTGGAGGTTTGTGTTTTTATACATTTGAAATCATCAATCAATGATTGTTAGACCAGCATTAGAAACTAGAGTCCCATACCAGGACGAAACAGCCGTCGTCTTTCAGTGCTTCCAAATTTCTAATGGTGGTCTAACAATCATTGATCGATGATTTCAAATGTGTAAAAACACAAATCTCCAAATTTGCATAAAAACATTCATAAATCATATTTAATCAATAAATAAATCCAAAATCAGATGTGATGATTATTTAATTTCTTGTAAATCAACAATCATGAACATTTTTGGAAAACAACTCAAAAAGTTATTTTCATGAAAATGCATCAATATTGATCAAAATATACGTCGAATTTATGGAATTGTTACATAATAATAAACTATAATCACTTTAGGTTC
Source organism: Schistosoma turkestanicum (assembly GCA_944470395.2). Lineage (NCBI taxonomy): Eukaryota > Metazoa > Platyhelminthes > Trematoda > Strigeidida > Schistosomatidae > Schistosoma > Schistosoma turkestanicum. The sequence goes on along the minus strand of OX103974.1, from coordinate 37,881,809 downwards.
GAATCTTTCAGATCATAATGGATTATGAAATATTTATTTGATTATTTCATATGTGTAAAAACAAAAACCTCCAAAAACTCTGCCCTAAAATATCGTAACAGTGCTCACACTAGTGACTAGCTTCATGAGGAATCTTCTCGGAGTTCTAGTTGAGAAGACGTGACCACCGATGGAGTTCAACCCTGTCGAGTGTAGGCAGTAACTAACTACCAAAGACAAATTGGTGATGTCGCTCAAAATCCCTAAATTTATCGGAGTTAAACATCAATAGATGCCGGCCCAGTGGTCCGATGGTTATGCGTTCGCGCACAATATCGAAGGTCCCGGGTTCGAATCCTGCGGAGTCGTGGATGCGCATACCAGGACGAAGCGGCCGTCCAGTGCTTCCGAATTTCTTATGGTGGTCTAACAATCATTGATGTATGATTTCAAATGTGTGTAAAAACTATTTAATAATAATTTTCCACTATTTATAAAATTGTTGTCTATTTTCCTTTTCCTTTTTTTTTCCTTCCTCTTAGTCCTTGAAAAACAATCATTTTATCAATCATGGCAACAATTAAATTCAAGTTTAGTGAATATTCAATCATTAAATAATATAATTGAATTAATACGCTGGTCAGAATTTTTATTAACTTTAGCCAAGTTAACTAGTTCAGCATTGGCTACATTATTTGGTTTAATTTATTTTTCTGTGGTAAGTACGTGATGATGATTATCATTAGTTTTGTTAAACGAATTATTCTTATTTGATTGATCAATAAATTATTCGATTGAAATCATGAATCGATCGTTAGAAACACCTCAGAGCACTGGATGGATGTGTCGTCCTAGTTTATGACTTATTCACCTTGTTGGAGTGAGGTCTCAGTATACCGTGGGTTGATTGAAGTTATGCGTCAACACTGTTGGATGCCAGCTTAGTGATCTAGAAGTTAGGCGTGCGAGCGTGAAATCATACGTTCTTGGTTTGATTCCTCCAAGTGGAGGTCATAGATACGCACTTTTTATGAATCGTATACTGGGACAAAACGGTCGTCCAGTGCTTTCAAGTTTCATGATTTCGAAGAAACTCAACAATCTCCACGACCTTATAGTGAAAACAAACTATTCATAGTATTATTCGTAGTAGCAATACTAAAAACAGTTATAATAATAAAATGTATGCTTACGGATCATTGTGGAACAAACAATTGAATGGAACTCACCACTCTACATCAACTTCATCGACTACGAGAAAGCATTCGATAGCGTGGATAAGAAAATACTGTGAAGGATTCTTCGACACTTCGGTGTGCCTGAGAAAATAGTTAACATCATACGGAATTCTTATGATGGATTCAACTGCACAATCATACCGTTGTTGACAATATGAATTTGTTTATGACCAATTTGGTCTCGCGTGCTATTACTCATATACTCATGTACCTATGTACGAAGTTCTACGTCGTAACTGACTGACTGACTGATAATATGAATGAAACGTAATCACTCTTAGTTGGCATATGAGTATCCTGTACGAATCGCCTCACTATATAGCCATTATGATACACGTTCACAAAGAATAGATAGCATTTAGGTAGCAGCGGAATGGAAGACGAGTGGTACGTCCTATCTGGGACTCGTCTTCAACTGGATGTACCGGCATATCAGAGCTTATGATCACTATGGCACTGGAATCTAGTACAGTTTGCTCTAAACGCCATCACAGTTCCTTTGATATAGTTACGCCTGCACGAAAACACGTCAACTTGATATACCCGAACTATTACGAGTTTCCCAAGTCGGAAAATGAGAGCGAGGATCGAGGATCCGGCGACACGATATGCTACTCAAATCCGATTATCCCAACGCCCATATTTAGTAAAAAATAAGACGTTATATGAAGTAGAACCTGTATTCTACAAGCATCCAGAAAGTACGAGGTCCGAATCTAGAAGAGAAACAGGATCCCGGACTAGGGATCCGGGACCGGGTCCTGGTCCTGGTCTTGGTCATAAAACGTTACACATAATGCGTATTTATACATTTTGGTCGAACAACATCGAAGTCTGTGAGATTGACAGTTAAGACGACCAATAGTAAGCAACATTTGAAGTGACATTGATAGTCAGGACAACCAATAAGAAACAACTTTGGAGCACGTGACATTGATATCTAGGACGTCCATAAAATTGACCAGTAGGAGTTAAGCAATAAGAATTGACCAATAATTCTCTTAGAATGTTGGATGAATATCCTAACAGATATCCATTTTAACTGAGCACAACAGTGAGATAAAATTATGTAATCTTTGTATTTGTATCGACTTGTTCTAGAAGTTCTTATTCTATTAAGATACTTACTTACTTACGCCTGTTACCTTCAATGGAGCATAGGCCGACAACCAGTATTCTCCAACCCACTCTGTTCTAGGTTTTCCTTTCCGGTTTTTGTCCGATTGCTGTTCATTCTTCGCATGTCTGCTTCCAATTCACAGCGTTACTTGTTCTTTGTTCTTCCTCATTTCGCCTGGCGTTGAGGATTCCAAGTTTGGGTTTGTCTTGTGACGCTATCGGGTGATTTCCGCAATGTGCATCCTATCCACTTCGAGTTATTCTTTCTGATTTCCTCCTCTGCTGGAATCTGGTTTGTTCTTTCACACACTAGGTTGTTGCTAATGATGTCTGGCTAACGGATCCGAAGTATTTTGCGTAGTTAACTGTTAATGAACACTTATATCTTGTGAATGATGATGGCTTGGTAGTTTTCCAAGTTTGCGCTCCATACAGTAGAACGTTTTTGACATTTGTATTGATGACTGTGATGTCAGTGTTTGTTGACACTTGTTTTGAGTTCCAGATGTTGTTAAACTGTAGAAATGCAGCCCTTACTTTCCCAATATTCGCCTTCACATGTGCATCAGATCCACATTGCTCGTCAATGATCCTGCCTAAATATGTAAACAGGTTGCACGTCCTCCAAGTCAATCTCCATAAAGTGTTATTTAGTTGGTGCAGGTTGTGTTGCATCGGAGACGCTTGCTTTTCCCATTATATATATTGAAACCTGCTGCTGCTGCTACACTGGTCGTTTTTTGCTGTATTTGTTGTTGCGTGTGGTAATTATTGGCTAAATCATCTGCGAAGTCCAAGCATTGTATAGTAGTAGTATGCTGAAACAGAATTAAAACCTATTCACAATTTCAATATCTAACATATACACGAGTTTTATCACAAAAAGGATTGGTATTTCGTCAATAATTGTTCAGTTAATGTATATTCTCTCTCTCTGTCTTTAGTAACCATCCAATTACATCGAAATTTATCAAAATAAGTTAGATTTCTTATCTATCTATATATCTAATAATAAGATTTTTAAAAAAAATATATACGTATACCTTTAGGCAATAGAAAGTTAATCTTATCAGCTATAATATATATGGTGCTTTGGTTAAAACAAATTAGAATATATGTATTACAAGGGATAGAATGTAAAGTTTTGGATTTTCGAATAAAGTAGGTTAATCAATGTGGAAGAAGTGATTGGTAATGAATGACGCATTATTAAATATGAAATATATTGACATTTTTTTGCAAATAACCATTAAAAACAATCGACTTGTTGATCAGCGTTGAAGAGAGTGTGCAGTTGGATGATAACTTTGTATTTGCTAACTCATCAGTAGTTTATATCGACGTTATATTGTGTTGGGTGCATAGGCCACTAACCAGAGAATTATTCTTCCTGGTTATCGTTTGTTTTAGCGAGTTGGATTTCTACGTGATAGGGTCACTCACCCCACGCTCATCCCTCCTCCGTTATTCGAGCAAGGGACTAGCTGTAACCCCGAACAAGGCGCAGGCGTAGTTACGATAATAGTTATCTCAAAATAAAACAAATTAGACTCCTACTATTTAATCCAGGCTGAAATATTTTAACTTCAACTTTAATCTTTAAAAATAAATTCGTCTTAAACAGTTTGATTTTTTTGTGAAGATCTCTATCTGTTATATAGTTTCAGTGATTGAAGTTTTGAATGATTTCAACATTTTGTCTAGTAAACTTGTTTTTGACTTTTTCACTATGACAATTCAAATCACAATTATCACATAATATAGTAAAACGTTTAACAATCAAATTAAATCTACACTAAGTGTTTATCGAATCCTGAAGTAGGATGATATGAGTCAAATGCGATGTGAATTATGTGAAATGTGGAACAACACATATGGGAGAACACTATGATTGTTTTCGATTAGATCGTCATCAGGCTTTACTCTAATATACATGAATATTTATCATGAAAATGTTAAACCAATCAAGGCAATGTAAGAGTCAATAATCACAATTAAATGAAATAGATTACGTCACTACACACATATTAGGCAAAAGTACAAGTTGATAGTAGGAAGATAAGTGTGAATAAGAAGGAATGTGTAACTTTACGTTATTCATAGTTGATATTTGGGACAATCAATGTTTGTTTCTTCTAAAATGTCAAAATCAAAAATATGAACTGAGAATGTCTCTTAATAGCCCGTCATTTGACTCCAATTTTGGTCGAATAACTGAAGATGCTATGAAATAAATCTTCCGTTTAATTTTCATATATCATGCTTAAGTGAAACCCGCTTTTGTGTGTGTGTGACGGGCAGTGATAGTAAGAAGCTTAAATACAGATTCAGTTGGATGAGTTTATTTCATCCAATCTTTCATGCAGGCCGATATGAGAATACAAAGCATACAAGCAAAACAAAGTGAAGTGGAGAAAGTGAGTGTGCTAACTCTAGGCACTGATAGCCGAGATGTATCCATACAGGCGCTCAAGCAAGAACAACCAAGATCATAAGCAAATAATTGACAAGACATGTGAATAACTCCGGAAGAATGAGTTAATTAATTTGTTCGAAGGCTTTGGCAAGATTTGTGGGCTCGATATTTAAATAAACACTACAATTTTGTTTAAAACGTCAATGTTTATGTTAAATACGAACCATCAAATGTATATATTTCTGATGTCAAACATTCAAATTAATTCTTGTGAGGAAAAAGGCTGCACGTGATGTAAACAGGATGAATGCAGATAAACTCCAATCATTTTTCTAATGAAGAATGGTCAAGGGGTGGGTAGTTAAATACCATCTTCTCTTTGTTAAACTGTACTGATTACCCCATATAAGTGACGTTTCTGTGTCAAGCTTTGAACTGTAACTGAAGTATTTCCATTACATGAAAGCCGGTCGTACGTTGTCCTGTTTCTAAAGCACGCAACTCGTTTGTCAATCTATTCTCAGGTGTGTTTTTTTCCGATCAAACAACGGTTTGTGAAAATGTTAGAGTTCCATTAACCTCGCATTCAAAAATCTAAATGGTTTTTGCACATAAATTGCCTTACAGTCATAACAACTTCCCTCATAGAAAAATGTCCTGCTTTCCTCCTTATGAAAGTCTATCCTTCGATGTCACTAACACCAATCTTATGTCATCACTGGCACAAAAACCAACTCCAATACTCAGCGTAATATGTTGTTTGATCTTCCTCTTCTCCTCTAACCATCAGAATTCCAAATGAGTGCTTGCCTTGCGACGCAGCTGAAAGATTTCTGCATTGTGTTTCCTATTCACTTCCAACGATTCTTCCTAATTTCTTCCTCCACTGGAATCTAGTTTGTTCTCTCCCACAAAAATTCCTGAAAACAATCCTTAAATATTATAGAGTCGTTTGAAATTCAACAGTTATTTACCATTGATATTCCACTGTCTATTACGATCGAACTGATCGCAAAACATAAAACGTTCAATAAACTTCGTAATCTGGATGGATCAGCGCATGCTCTTAAAATGTTCTAACCTGTGAAGAAAATGATCGTAACTAGTAATGCATAGTTGTTTTAGTTAGGTTTCAACTGATATCAATTTCCACTCATTCAAATCATCAAACAATCATTGTTAGACCACCATTACAAACCTGAAGGACGGCCGTTTCATCTTGGTATAAGACTAACCAGCAGTGCACATCAACCACCTCTTCTGCTCTCAAGACTCAAACGTGGGACCTACGGTATATCCGCGCGAACTCCCAACCTCTGAACCGCTGAGCCGGTGCATCCAATAATCTTAATGTCTTACTCTGATCAATCTGTGGATTTAGCGTGACTTCATCGATTGTCTCCGGTAGTTACCTCCTATACCTGACAGAGTTGCGTCTTCTCAATAGAACTCCGAGAATTTCCTCACGAAGCTAGTAACTAGTGAGCACATTGTACGATTATTCCAACTGGATTTATGGAGACTGTCATGGATGCACAAGACCGAATGTTCTGGGTGTGGATCCTGTGAGTAGCAGGGTTAGTAGTTGCGCACCACTGATGAATTCCATACTAGGATGAAATGGCCTTCCATTGCTTTCAGATTTCTAATTGTGGTGATTGATTGACGATTTCGATGTGTAAAAACACTGATTTCCATAACTCTAATTGAAAAAATGTTTTCAGTTTGTCAAGTAGGGGTTTACATGACATTCTTAAAACATCAAATAACTTTTTTACAATTCGTTCACCGACTACTGAATGTAATCAGATTTTCTTATTTTCCACCTATCAAAACACGTAGGGTAAGCAGGTGTAAGCACAGTACAGTACAGTACAGTACAGTACGTTACTTACTTAAACCTGTTACCCTCAATAAATCATTAGCCGCCGACAAGTATTCCCTTAACCTACTCTCTCTTCAGTCTTCCTTTCTCAATTCTGTTCAATTTTTGTACAATCAACCAGTTGGAACATGAAGCTCACATATTTTCTATTGTTTTTTTTTCTAAAAAAAAAATATAAGCATTTCTCCTAAACAATCTGTTGTGTATTTTTTAAATTCATCAAAATTTTTTATTTATTTTTATTCAAAAAAAAAATTTGTTTTTCCACAAAATTTTCCCTGTTCACTGTTTTTTATTTTTACCATCAGAATTGTCAGTATTTCACAGATTGGTCATAGGTTTTTTTTTACTGAACTAAATAATGTTGATGACAGTTTTAATATTGTGTATGATGCATAATGAAAAGAAAACTTATGTTGATAACTTTAAAACGAACACATATTCATTCATATTCCTTCATCCGTTTTCAGTTGCCTCTTTTATTATTATTATTATTATTATCATTATTATTATCATTACGAATCACATCATCACTAATCATGTCAGTATAAACAGATGACCTTGAAAATTGAACATCACAATCAAATAAAATAGGCGCGGGAAAATCAAATATAAAAAAATACATTTCATCACAAGATATTTATTTATTTTTGTTTATTAAACAGCTGGTAATTGTAATCAAAAAAATGATTTGTAACCAGTATATTTTTTTAAAAAAAAAATTTATAAGAATTGAATATAAAAAAAGCTTTTGTGTTTTAGATTTTTAACCTTTTTGCTGTAAAAAATGGTTTTTATTTATTTTGAATAATAATAATGTTATTTCGCGGAATTCTTTAATTTGAATTATAGGATTGTGGAGGTTGTAGAGTTATTTTTGAAATCAAGAAACTGATTAATGTCAGACAAATGTTGGAAAACTGAAAGCACGAGATGGCCGTTTTATCCTTGTGTAGGACTCATCAGCAGTGCATCTCTACAACTTCAGTTACCCGCAGGAATGGAACCCTGGATCTTCGAATTTGCTCGCTGACGCTTAACATTTAGACTACTGAGCCGGCACGCTTGAGAACGTTTCTCCGATTCTAGTGACAAGTCGTGACCAGTGTAGTTTAATCCTGTTCAGATGTAGAGCACTCCTCAGCTAAGACAGTGGATGAGGTCGTACAAGACCTTTGGACTCCAGCTTAGTGGTCCATGGGTGAATCATGCTCGAAGACCGAAGTCCATGGGTTCGACTGCTGCGAGTAGTGGGAGTCATGGATGTGCACTGCTGATGAGTCCCAAACTAGGACGAAATAGCTATCCAGTGCTTTCAGATTTCTTCTAATGGTCGATTCATCATTTCTCGGGTTCCAGAATTACTAATATATATACATATATGTATGTCTATCCTGAAATGTTAGTTTCTATCTATATAATTATACATCAATGACTCAACGACTCCCATTCTCTTTTCATTTTATCAATGGTATGATCAAACTTTTACTTTTTGTTTTATTTTGTGTTAGTTTGTTTTAATCTTCACTCATTTGAATTTGAATTTGTTTAAACTCGTTTTTTTTCCGCGGCTTTTCTTTTTCAGAGACCGCCAGCATTAATTGCATTTCCTATCATAGCAATTATCTCATTTGGATTTAGTTATTTTATTTCAAGTGTTATACTAGCTACTTTACAAGTAAGTGAGGAAAACAAAAAATTGTAAAAAATTGGTTGTTTTTAAACAAAAAGTATTTTTTTCAATTTACAATCAATCCACTTGAAACCATTGAACATAGAATGTCTGCAGTGAAAAATTGTTTATCTTTCAAAGTAATGAATGAGGTAATAATTATGAATAAATTCAATTTTGAAAAAATTATCAAGGTCAGTTTAGTGCACACTGATTGAAATAAAGATTCTCAATTTAAGTATATTTTAAACACTGACTAGAATGTTAAACAAGTTATATTAGTCAATAAGATATTTGAAAAGTGAATAAAGTCGATGAATACATTGAAAAATAATATTAAAAGAACATTTTAAATCATTGTATCACTGACCTACATTTTCATTTCTTATTTATTCATGACTTAGCTTCACCATTCATATCTGTCGCATCGATCGATATGAATACACTCCGTTTATCAAGACTAATCACTAAAATCCATCCGAATGTGTCATGCTGTTGCAGGATCTCACTTCTACATGTAAGCCAAAGAAATAAACTTCACTAAATCGAGTCACTGTGTACAGAGAAAATTTGTACAGCCTATTAATCAACCTTGGTCTTCTATTTAGATACGTTTTAAAACCTTTCTTTCCCTTTCTCTATGGAACTTCTTTACAATTTGATTTATTAGCCTTTCAACCTCCAATTCTAAACCTAGATAACCTGATTGACAATCGTATCATTTCTAGTTATTTCATGAATTTCATTGAAATTGTGCATCAGTCATTGTTAGACTAATATACAAAAAACCTGGAAGCACTGGACAGCCGTTTCGACCTAGTATGGGACTCAACCACAGTGCAGAATAATGACCCCTGCTTGAGGGAATCGTACCCAGCATGTCCCTTCTGGTGCACTGTTGGGGATGTTAGATTCCCAGAACTCATTTGGAAAAGGTCCAATTTATAATTCATTTCTGAAGTTTTGAATTTCCATATTTTCGCGCATAAGACGCTTAGTTGATCGTCGGCTTACATTTTCCACTCGAAAAATCCTTGACTGTCATTGATTGATGGATTTGTAGTGCCTCCACAT